>WBNQ01052991.1:5910-24717 GCA_013401375.1 Spizella passerina | reverse complement strand
TGTCTCATATTGTCCTAATTCAAATTGTTCAAATTATTATTACTACTATTTTTATAACTATTTTATTACTATTAAACTTTTAAAATTTTAAAAACAAATGATTGGCATTTTTCACAGTGGCTTCTGGAGCCTTTCAGCTGCAGCTCTGTGCCTCTGGAAGGGAATCCTTAGACACAGCAATGACTCCAAGTGGCTACAGTAGCACTCAGCAGAGTTGAAGATTTGCCTCTGCTTCATTAAAATTTGATCCCCAAGTTCCTCTCTCTTTTTTCATTCCTAGAATGTTTTCAAACATTGTTTTCCTGCATACCTGGATAACTGATGCTCTGCAGGGCTTTAGTTAAGGTAATTTGAGAATTCTTTTATATTGAAAAGGTATAAAAAGTAATCCCCTGAAGTACTCGGTTTTCCTTCCACCACATTCCATTGTAACCACCTACTTCTGCTTTACCTCATTAGTATTCTGAGGGGTTATAAAAGAATTATTACAGTTCAGAACACAAAAACCAGGCCTGGAAGCCCCTGGGCAGAACAGGATGGGGCTACGACTCAGGAGAGCTGAGCTCTCCTCCCCAGCCTAGGTGATGACAGGCAAGCTGCCTCATGTTAGGAAATTTGTTTCCTGACTCTTCCTCGGCCTTGACTTCTTTGAGGCAGGAAAAGTTCCTCTGCCCTTGAACAGTGCTCAGCAAAATGAGTGCAGGTGTAATGCAAATCAACAGCAGCAGAAAGAAACCATAATTGTAACAGGGAAAAAAAACAACAGTAAAAGAGATGGGACTGTCCAGGTCTATGTGTTGTATGCAGAAGCAAAACTGCATTTCTGTAAGCCCCTGAGAGAGAGAGACAGAGAGTTCAGCACAGCACAAAAGCCCACTATCATAATTCCAACAGAACTCCAGCTTATTTTCCACTAGAGCAACAGAGAGAGAATACAGCCCCAAATACAGGTCCCTTAGAAAACCTCACCCAGAGGCAGAGGGAAACCAACCTTTCCTGGCTGAAACCCTCCAGATGTGTTTTCCCTTCTTGAAGGCATTTCCATGAGAATATCCTCATCCTCACACCTCCAAGTTGTGTGTGGGTGTGTTGGGGCAGCCCTAGCTGAGAGAAACTGCAAACACATTGAAATATCAATGCACACAGCACTTTTTTGTATATTTGTGGAATCCTCTTAAGTGTACCTGTCACACCCTCCTTAAGAATTCACTTCCAGGCTTGTGCCATCCATACAGAATTGGAGTTTCAACCCACTTCTCAAGGAGCCAACACTAAGGGTGTTCATGGACTATTATTCCCTCCTTCCTGAGATCACCAAGGTGGACACTCTTGCTCCCACTGCAGAATATCTTGATACATGAGCACAGTTCACTGCTTTACTGGACAGCAAACTCCACATAAAAATGCTGTGCTGATCTCAGAGCTAAAAGGTTAAACATTCATTTCCAAGCAAGACAGTCCCCTTGGAAGTGAGACACCAGGAGAAGCCTTGTGAATCTGCAGAGCAGAAGGGAAGAGCCCCCTCAGACACAGCTGCTGTCTAACAACCATGTTTTATGCAGAATGCTTGGGGGCTACTCTATTTTTATAGCTCTCATCCATAAAATAAGAAGCTAAAGCTTCTGGAAGGAGAACACAATTACCCTACAATGATGTAACATCAGAATAAATTCAACACAATCTGTATAAGCAAAGAGAAAAAGCATCTAAGCCTTTTCCAATTGGCAGTAGATAATGCTTTATAACTGCCCTGTCATCAACCTTCAGAAGCTATCTCCAGAGCCATATGTGGGTTGGCAAGCAGGCATTGTGGCTAACTAGCTTTGCATCTAGTTGTACAGAAGTAGAGACATATGGAAATGAACAGCCTGGCAGAACAAGTGAGCTCTGAAGCAATGACTTCCATAAATAAGTGCCTGCACACTGGCAGATGGAGAAAAGCACAGTTAGGGAGGGACTGTGTCACAACAGCAACTTGATTTTAAACAATTCCTAAAAATCAGCCTGAACTTCAGACCTGAGGCCATTTCCAGTGGCTTTAGTCCTCTTCTTGCTGGGGAAAATCCTCTCTAGCAAAAGATACCGGGAGCTGCTTCAGGGAGCAGAGAACAGGACTGGGAAGTCACTGATGATTTTTGCCTCTTACTTCTCTGCTAATCATGCTTTTGGTACCTTGCAGAAAGACACAACCAATCATTCCCCACAGCCTAGAAAGCAACATGTGGAGAGACACTCCCAAGCTGTATGACAGCACCTGAAACACAGGCACAGTGGGTACAGGAGTGTGGGACACACACGTGCACCTTCCTGCAGTGATGGGAATTTGTTGCTGCCTTCTGCCCTCATTCCTCTGGGGATCAGTTGATTTCAAGGCAAATGGTACCTTTCCTGTTTCCTAGTCACTGTTAAATGTGACAGATTAATGGAAAATTGGTATTACTTTCATTCTACTATTTGGGAACTCCTTGTCTGGTGATCTCAAAGATTTTTTCCTCTTACCATAGTTGAAACAATTTCTGCACACACCCTCTAACCACTTGTCATGATTACTGTGATTTTTGTGCACACCCTCTAATCACACTTGACATAATTATTGTGATGTGTAAGAACACAAATTTAATTAATTTTCAATGAACTAGCATAAATAAACTTCACTAAACTCTCTCAATAACAGGCCACCTTTTATTATAAAGGAACTCCCTTTCTTTTCCTGACACTGCACCAGTTGATATTACAGTTCAGATTTCTCTTCTTTGCACTGTTTGGTTACCACCTCAGATCTCACATGTCTGTGACACCTCATCTTCTCCTCCCACATCACAGGGGTGACCAAAAAAGCAGCATCAACAATTTCCCAAGGAATGTCCCTAAATGCAAACCCCACATTAAGCTGAAGCCATGTACAGTAGCAATCAGTTTAGAAGCTGCTTCACAATGTGGGAAATAGTAAAGGTAAAAAGATTTCTAGAAAGGTTTAAAAATAGGCTTTAGAAACAGAAGGAATAGAAAACTGAGAGCTGGCTGCAGCTGTAAAGTTTGAAAGCAGAAAAAGTTACAATAGTATAGAAAGCAAGGGTATGAAACTATAGCTTGAGTTTTAGGCTTAGCTAAGATACTTTAAGACTGCAGGAAAATATGCTTAGCAAGATAGCAGAAGGTTTTAAGCTTAATAATGAAGTATTGTGTATTGTTAATAAAAAGAATACAAGCAAGCATTGTGTGAAGCAGGTGTACATGTGCTTTTAGTGATTGGCTAGAACAACTGCCTGTGAGCTTTAGCAATATGCTGTTGGTTAGAAAGTTTTTAAAATGCTCTGTAACAAAGAAATCTTTGGTTGCTGCTGGCTGCATGTGAGCTTTGCCATCTTTCTATTGTCCCAGCCATGCAATGAGGCTGATGCTGCCATAAAGAATGAACACCAGCAGTCCCATCCTGTTTGTGAAAAACCCTGGGAAAGCCATGACCTTCCTTCCACAGGCCCTCCCAGAGATCTGCAAGCTCTGTAAGCTGTGGATCAGGCTGTCTGCCCCACTACAGGGCTCACAGCAAAGCCAGCACAGCCCTGGACCAAGGAGTCAAGGGCCACATGCACACACAAAGTGAAAATCACGGAGGATTGCCTATGCAGGGATGGCACTGGGTAAATGTTTTGCATTAAACAATAACAGCCACTATCTATCAAAAGAGTGGAGAACAGATGGGGAGGAGGCTTTGTTGAGAGAAAGACTCAAACAGGAATATGGATTTTGTCTCCCACCTTGCCTGGTCTGGAATCAGCCCTAAATAAACCTTTGCACATCTCCATACAGGCATTTCCATTGGTGTTTTCCTGTACTCCCCAGCAACTCTGGTTGCTTTACCACCACAACACAGGACATTCACACATCTACAAAATGCTGCAATGTCAGACTTGGGTTCCCCCCCACCTCTCTCGAGCCCTACAGTCACTTTATCTACTTTCTTCTTCAGGAAGGTTTAACAACAGATCTGATTCTGGAAAGAAAACAGTCCCTCTTCATGATGCTCCTCAAAATTCTGCTCCTCCTGAAGAACAACAAAGGGCTAGCTGGATTCCTACATTTTCTTACTTTTATAAGAACATTTTTTTGTATTTAAGTTGTTAAAAGAGGCAAATGTTTACTTAATATTGAGTCTAGCAAAACAATTTCTGAATCTCCAGGTTTCTCTTCCAGTGCTAAAAGATTAACATTAGAACTTGATTACAAAAGATTAACATTACAACTTGAATTAAGATTTTGTAATAGGTGTAGGAAATTCACTTAAGGCTGCAGATTTAATGTAAGATAGCAGTCTGTGGGCGTGTGTTTATAGCAAGCATTTTCTCCAAAATAATCTAAAAAACAACTTCCAAATAACTCAATACAAAAGGCAGGCTCCAAATTGCCACTTGTAGTAAACAACCCTAGTTGTTCAAAAGCACCTTTAAAATGGATAAGTTATGGCCTTCTACACTGAAAGAACTTGTTATTCTTTGCAAACAATTTTCTTAGTGCTGAGTACTTGTTCTTAGTACAACACCGAATACCTAAACACGCCTAAAACCAGCTGTAAAACATTGTGCCAAGGATAGTTTGTGACCCCAACATAGCAGGATCACCACCTGAGGAGTGACATGAAGGATGTGTTTATCTTCCTGGCAGACAATTGATGACAGATCTGGCAATGCAGACCCAGAAGGGCTGAAAAACCAGTATATGTACTAACAGTGAACAACAGAGGAGGCTGAAACATCACCCTGTGTCCAGCCCCAGATTTCACACAGGGGCTCCTTCCCTCACTCACCCTTGCCTTGAGAAACAACCCCTCATTAACACTGAGTTGGAAAGTCCTGGGTTGTAAGATGTGGTTTGGGGGTATACTATTTCCCATCTGTTAGAGGTGGGGCAGTTATCTCCTGTTCCTTGGGCAGTTTTCTTTATCTCTTCCACACCCATCCTCCCTCCAGGAGATCTCTTCTGTCCATGGCCAGTGAGTGTCCCTGCACAGCTGATAAAATTCCATCATCCCATGGGGAGGTGCTCTGCCCAGGGGAGGAGCCAAGCATTCCTACCTGGATACAATCTGAGGTTTGGGACAGCACAGCAGCCTTTGCCCACTGCATTCCCAGAGGGAGCCCAGGCCCATCTCCAGCACCCCTGGAGCTTCAGAGGAAACTCCCGCCTTGTGCAGGATCCCTGCTCCAGCAGAAGCACAGCTGGCACTGCAGGAGGGCTGAGCCACCATGGGATGGGGCTGTGCCACCACCCTGACACACAGCTCCTGTTCTGACTCTGTCACCATTTTTTTTTGTACTACTGCATTATTATTTCAATTTCCCTATTAAAGAACTGTTATTCCTACTCCCATATCTTTGCCTGAGAGCCCCTTAATTTCAAATTTACAATAATTCAGAAGGAAGGTGTTTACATTTTCCATTTCAGGGGAGGCTTCTGCCTTCCTTAGCAGACACCTGTCTTTTCAAACCAAGACAACAGTCAAGAAAAACGCTTTGGTTCACATATTGACAAGTCTCCTATTATACTGTAAAGCAGCCAAAACAGCGTGTATTTCAAGAACTACCCAACCTTCTCAGAAACAAAAACAGGCCTGAAAAAACCCGATGCAAACAAAAAGCCATGTTTTAAAGTTAATTATGAAAATGATAAGAAATTATTCAAAAACTCCAACATGAACTACATACCTTAGCTATTTGAACACACCAGTTCAGCAGGAGCTGGGAGCCAATGTTATCCTTATGTTCATGGACATAATCCAGGAGGCAGCCATGAGGCATCAGCTGAGTGACCAGCTGGATGGTGGGGCTCAGGCAGACACCCAGGAGTCTCACCAGGTGTGGGTGGTCCATGCTGGCCATGATGAGAGCTTCCTGTAACAATAAAAGTGACCCAAAGGTTACTCCAGGGTGCTCAAAGGCTCGATGCACTCGAGTTGGTGTAGGATGGTAGGAAAATCATAAACAAAGGCTTCCTAAAATCAAGCCTGCTCTCCTTGTCAGGCTAGCCCTTTGCAAGTTCCCATGTGAAAGCAATCCTGGTGTGAGTAGTTCATTAACATAAGAATCTATTCCTGGGTGAAAAAACAAGCAGCACCTGTATAAACTGTTTTATACCATTAGATAATTTTCACTTTTCTATCCCTCACAACTTCTCCTGCACATAGACTTAAAGAATTTAAGTGACCAATTAAAAAGAGTAACAACTTGTTACTAACCAATAATGTAATTAGCAAGAAAAGTACTAACCAATTAAAGTCATGCACAAAGTCTATAAAATGATATAAAAAAGAGTTATGTGAATAAAGAATGGGCTTTTTCCACCATGAAGAAAATGGAGTCTGCGTGATTTATTCCAATACTCAAGTGACTAAAGGGGATCAGTATCCCTTAAGCACCATGAATTCCTGGCTGTCCAGTGCTAGGCATTCCTAGGGAACCTCCAGGCTGATGTAAAGCCCACTTGATGTTCTGAGCCCCAAAAACAAGAGTCTGCACAAACTAAAATTCTGCACTGCTCCAGATTCCCTGTCCCATTGCAGCCACAGAAATAAAGATACAGGTGTATTACACTTCACTTAAATCTCCTCGGTCTTGTTTTAATGCCTTTTTGGCACTACCTACGAACAGAGGCCAGATAAAATTAAGGGAATAAAAAGCAGCTATGTTTACTGAAGGGCCTTCAGGTACATTTAATGCAGAGGAAGCTCACCCAGGGGCTACACCCAAAAACTGGACGCTTTTATAAGTGTGGTCCATTTGTATATTGGGAGTTAATCTTCTAGTTACAGCTTCAGGTAATAAAGTCATTTACACCATGTTTGCTTTCTAAATTTGAGTCTCTTAGCTCAGCACCTGATTCTTCCATCAGGTCTTGGATGAGTTCATTTTGGTTTTTCCACACAGAAAAGACTTTATTTCCCTTTTCCAGACTATGAGAAGTTTCCAGCTACCATGCTAGGTTTCAGCTACCCAGCTGGTCCAGGACCAAGGACCACAAGGTTTAATCCTGGCTATGCTATTTGACCCTAGAGTTCACATTCCTGACCAGCAGCAAAGGAGCTCCTCATAAAACCCTAAAAAATTGTTCTTAGAGGTAATGCTGCCATCACAAGCCACTGGCATTCAAATAAAGAAAGGATAAAAGCTCTTCTCTCTCATTCACTGAGTCCTCCATTTCAAGACCATTTCATCATGGCAATGGAACAATGAGAAGTGAGATGGAATTGTGGCTCTGTAAGGCTATTTTGGCTGTCTTCTTTTTTTTTTCTCCTCAAAAAACCCCAATATGACATCTGACAACTTACAGAATAACAGCTGTAATAGTGCCAAGGAAAGAAAGAAAGAAAAATAAAAAGGATGAGACAAATTTGCCACCAGAAGAACATAAAAGTTGGAGATATTTCCCTTCCCTATATTAATGCAAAATTAAAAAAAATGGTTCTGGCAAGTAGGCTGAGTTTGTATTAAAGGAAATTGCTCATCATAGTACAAAGAATATTTGAAACCAAATTGCAGATATTTGCATAATAGTTCTTTTACTTTCTTTCCCCCTCTTTTTTTTTTAGTAAAACAAAAAGATGAACAAGACACTAATTGTAGGGTTTTTTCCCTCCCAATAAGAAAAGAGCAGATGGTCCTCACTGGGGGGAGTGACTCCTTCCCTTTTCTTCCTCAATGTATGTGAAGAAATAAATAAATGAATAAATAGAAACTATTTGATGAGATAATGGAGGAGCAGATCTGAGAAAGATTCTGATGCAACAAATTAGAAAAGGGATCTGAATTTAACTACTTTTACTCACATTCAAATTAATACAGTTCCCACTCACTTAACTCTTAAGTATGGGGACTCCTTGAAATAATTTTAGCTTTTCTTCTGCTTGAAAATGTTCCTAAAGAATAAATACCTGTAGACAGGTGAATTAGCAGGTTTCCAGAGCACAAAATTCCTCTGCCTCATTTTTTTCCTTTTTACCCCATTCATTTTTCTCCTGCAGATGCATACAGGGACAGCATCTGCTGCCCACTCTGCCTCTGAGTAAAGGTAAGAGGATCCCCATGAGCCTGGAGCTGCAGTACTTTTCTTTCTAACCCAGACTGACTAGAACAAAAATTAGGTTTTTTTTGTCTTCCAAGGGCCCACACAGAAAGCTTTGAAGCTTGTGTCCATTAGTCTCCAGCTACTTTTCATTGCCAAGTCCATCTGTGTCCAAAGGAAAACCACTTCTGTACAACAATAAAAGCAAGCAGTGCCATTTGTCTCATTATGATGTTACAGGAAAGCACCTGCTTTTCCAATAGTTCTGGGCAAGAGTTTCAGGGAAAAAAAAAGTCAAAATGTTTTTTATAAAATATAATGGACTTCTCTGTAATGAATTAAGACACACACAGAGGGCAAGGAAATCTTCATTATAGATCTAAGCCACTAATAGATACTAATTTAGCATGAATCCTGGCTTCACATAGTTATCCTCATTAGTAAAACTATTGTTATTTTTATTGAACTTCCATCTCCAGAATAACTAAAATCAGGGCTATGTGTATCTAGCACAGCAAAACACAAAGTAAAAGAGATTGCAATTGTTCTGCTAGAGTCTAATTAGACAAAACAAACAACAACAACAGAAACATTATGACTTAGCAGCATTTTAAGACTCTGTTCAGTAAATAAGGAATACAAGTCTCCAGTTTCAAACCTGTTTGGACATGAAAGACCATAGTGCTGTAATCTTTGTGGCACTTGGACACTCAGCAGCCTGGTTCCTAATATAATTGTCTAAAACATTTTAAGCAGGGGAGGTACCTACATTCACAAACTTGGCTGGTGGCAGTGGCATCTCTCAAAACCAGCCTCTGCAATTTTCTGGGCATTTTGGTAGCTGTGGGTCTGCAGCTCTTCTCTCTACACTCAACTGGCACAATTAAAGGAATGAGTTTGGAATTCTAATTTAATGGAGAAGAAACTGAGGTACCAAAAGATACCAAAAACCCTTCTATTCAAAGTCACATGGGAAGTCTGGAGAACAAATGGAAACAGTGCCCCAGATCACTTTACTTTTCTCTCCTGAAAAAATTCACAACCATAATTCCTCTCTTCATCCACTCTCAATGTGATTATTACATTATTACTTCATTAAGCTCAACTCCTGTGATTTATACACACAAGCCTGTATTAAACAGTAACATTAAACAATCACATAAATGTTATTTTAATAATTCACACTTATCTGCATGCTGTGTGCATTAAGAAACAAGAGAGCAGCTCAAAGAAGGTTGAGTTTGTAGGTTCCAGTGAGAAATCACCAGACCTATTACTGGTTTCTATCAGCAGAACTATGTCAAAAGGGGTCTGGGGTGGTGCAACTGCAATTTGGAACTCCCACCTAAAACTCTTTCCTGATCTATCCATACTCCGCAGTCATGTTTGAAATATCTTTAATTTGGCTGCTGTAACTGAAAAGTAACTCAAAATCCAGCTAAAGCACAATTTTCAGGATGGGGAAAAATAACCACAGTTCTTAAGATTGTGAGAACAAAGAATGCTCTGAATACACCTACAGCACATCTTACAAGGTATTTAACTTCCCCCTTTCCTACTTTGACATGGTATTGCCAACAATTACAGCTGGAAACAGAACATAAACATTAGCCAGCATGGTGGTTGCTGAAGAACAGCCTTTGGTACTGGTTTTGCTTCTCTGACCATGCAGTTTGCAAACCAGGGGGTCAGCAAGGTGCATGTGCCAGCAGCAGTGAGATAATGCAATGTTGAATATTTATTTCCACCCAGAGTGGCCCAGGGCACAACTCTCTTCAGCTCATGCCCTTATTCATTAGTACACACACATCCCCCTGTTCAAGGGGAGCATCACAGATCTGCTTCCCCACTTTGGCAAGCCCAGAGTAAATGTTACTGCTCCTCTTTAAGCAGATGAAGATATTCACCTGATAAAGAGTTAAGTAAGCACAAAGTCTGAAAAATCTCTTTTCCTGACCTTCTGCTTCTAAATGTTCCTGCCATAAAATGCCCTCAAACAAAGCAAAACAAAAGATGAAAGAACAACTCCATGCCTGTTTTTGCTACTAATTGTTGAGTAAGTAAATGTACTTAAAAGCTGACTTCACAGTACACTGTGCATTTTTCTGAAAGCGCAGTTGAGCTAACAGGAGAGATACTACACTGAATACACTATTTTTTACATTAATTTTACAATTCTTCCAGTGGCTGGGGCAAACATCTCTCTGGAATGCACCTTTGACCTGCTGCAGGGCAGATCCAATCACAGCCCAGCATTTAATATATTTCAAAGTCTTTTGTTTGTCTGCTAGGTCTTACCAATTGTTTAGGTGGTAGCTGACTCAGCCTGTGTAGTCTGTGGCTAGGAGACAGCACAAAAATACATTTAACAACACACAAGCCCACACTGGTGCTATGACAGTGACAATATTGCTGTATTTCCCCTTAGTGCCTATGCAGGATGCTGCTTTCATGGCTTTCCAGCACTGCTGTGCTTCTGACAATTTTTCAGAAGGCAGCAAAACCTGCAGGCAGCTTGGCAGGGACTTGGTTGTGTCCCCCCAGCCTCACCACAGGTGACTTCAGTTGGGCCTTCCATGTTCAGCTCAGTCCTACCCTTCTCAGACACGATATTCTGAATAAAGAAATCATGTCACACTAATCATTCCTGTCTTCTTCCCCCTTCTCAATGTGGGTGTGTTACTGCTCCTTTTCGCTCAATTCTTGCGATTTACACAGCCAAGCCTGGCTTGGGCCAGTGTTCCTGAGGAAACAGGTGACTGCACCCTCCTGGGACACAGTGGACACCCCCAGGTTGTGCACAACATTCTCTCAACTTCTCTCTGAAGAAGCAGGACTCAGGAGCAAACAAACAGAGGTATTAAAATAAATTAATAATCTTTCACTACATGCTCCAAGCACTGAGGAAGGTGAATGCTTACAGAAGCACAGGTTCATCAGAGGTTGTTGCACAATGTGCAGGAGTTCACATGCAGATCCTGAATTCACACTCACCTGGGCAACTGCTTTTCCTACAGGGAAATGCTGAATTTGGCACAGCAGGAAATAACTAGAGGTCCAAAAGCCCTGTCATTGAGGGGGTTTAATGAGCTGTTAGCCAGAGTTTTGCACTACCACCATCTCCTTGAAACTCTCTTCATGCCTGTTTTGCTTTAGTGTGAAAAATTATTTTATGATTGGCTTTTCACAAATATTCAAATTAATATTATATGTGCTATGTTAGAAAGTAGTGCTGTATTAATTCTCTTGAGTAGTGTGTTAAATATAGTTTTAGGTTATAACAAAATGTTAAAATAGAAACTATGCTATGTGGGATACTTTTCTTTAAAGAAAGGACTTGCACTGAAATAGCAGCCACAGGACACCTGAATCTTTCAGAGAAAGAGAATTCATTGCCTTCTTATCAGAAGAAACTAACTTCTTCCTACCCTGCTCCGCCACGAAGACACCATTAGGATTAAGAGGAAGAAGTTGACACCGACCAGACAGAATCCTGTGTTTGAATGGAATTTATGCATCATGGATGAGGCGTATGAATATGCAACAGGTCGTTGCTTTTAAGGGTTAATCCTCTGTTAACATGGGTCCTTCTTCAGGCTTATTTTGCCCAGAAAAAGGTAACTGGACTGTTTCTAATTCTTTGTTCTTATTGTCTCATATTATCCTAATCTCAATTGTTCAAATTTTTATTACTCTAATTGTATTACTATTTTTATAACCATTTTATTACTAATAAACTTTTAAAATTTTAAAAACAAGTGATTGGTGTTTTTCACATTTAGGAAGTCTCGTTAAAGAACCTCTCTGTCTAACCAAACAGAGGTCACACAATGAGCCTCGCTTGCTCATTGTATTTCCTCAGAGCCAGGACAAATTCTCAGGATTAAGGAGGCTGCAGGTTTTGAAGGGGTGGTTTCAGACTTCATATTTTTTGGATGTGAGAGATTTGAGCTTTTTTGAGTTGAGTTTTCAATGAGGACCTCAGGTAGAGCTCCACAGTCAGTGGAGTCACTGCATACTTACACTGGAGTACAGCCGTACTGCACCATTAAATGGTGAGACTAACTTAGTTCAGAAAGCTCTGGAAACCCATCTGTCAGGTGAGCCACTACTCCAGGATTAAAACTAAGAATAAAAAATAAAAATTCCACTTCAGGGACCACACTCTGCAGCCTGTTCATGCACAAATGTGATGAAAACAGCCCCCAGACAAGTGCCCCTCACTTGACTCCTGTCCAGCCAGTGCCATCAGGAGAAGATGGCCCCAGGCCAGTGTCCTGAAGCTTGGTGAGGAACCGGGCATGGCACAACCCTGGAGCACTGTGCTCTCCCCTGCCCACCATCAGAGCTGGGCTCTGGCTGCTCTCTCACTGCTGAGAGCCTTTCCTGGAGCTGTGATGTGTCTTTAAATGTGCTGCATCTCTCAGAGCAGGCAACCCCTCTGAGACTGCCCTGCCTGTCACAGCACTTGCGCAGCTCACAGGGCACCAGCCTGACTGACTGCTCACAGGCACTGCCTGCCTTGTTGACACTGAATTCAAAAGCCAGCCACTGCCCCATGTGACTCAAATGCATTAGAGAGATGCCCCACTTTCCTCCAAACACCCAAAATTAGCACAAATCAGAGATGGGAAAGCTCTCCCTCTTGAAGGTCATACTTGCAGACTGCTGAGTGAAACCCTCCTGCCCACATCAGAGAAGCACTAGGTCTATTCATGCAGGAATAAACACTTTCATGCACTTACAGAAGCAATTCTGGCTCATTTTGTATTTTGGAGTAACATAAAATAAATTAGGAAAAGAAAGCAGCACTGTGATCCCTGTCCTGCAAACACTGAGGGCATGGACCACTGTGCTGACTCCAACAGGACTCAGGTACTGAGAATTAATGCTGAAATGCTTGGAAGTGAAGGGGATAAATTCTGTAGAAGACCCACACCACATGCTTGTTCCTTCTCCCTGCTTTGTGCCAATTGAGTCCCCCAATTCATCAGAGCCTGAGTTAGCAGAGGAGGAACTTCAGCTCTAAAACAGGCCTCTAGTGCACAACAAACCAAGTGTAGATTTTCCATCAAACATCTGATCAGGGACAGCTCCCACCAGAATTTCTGTGAATCTTGCCCTGAAAATATGATCATGGTGATGAGAAAAGCAAAATCAAGCCCATTATAAGTTCAGTTTTATGCAAAATAGCCAAGGACCTCAGCAAACAGAATTGCTCCCATTGAAAGTTGTCAGGACAAGTTACAGTGGGGATTCTGGGGATTCCCACCTTTGAGATCAAAACAAAGTGATTTAACAGCAAAAATATCATGTCATTGTGACAAATGTTTTACTTACAGCCTGTGACACACATCATTATTTCAGAGCAGTCTGTCCAAAGTGATTTGTTTCTTACTATTTTGATGCAACTAGCAAAAATATTTGAAGTTGTAACCACGCAGCCTAACAAAGCCATCATTTTAAAGAGGGTAAACAGACATTACCACTGAGCTTAAAGGTATTGTCAGCCTTGGCTGCACATTCCTTTCCAAAGGAGGGAGTTGTTGCTTTGATTTTTGATTTAGGATGAGTGATGGCAAGGTCTCTAGAATTAAAAAAAAAACCCAAACTATCAAGTTCTCACTCCTTTCTGAACAGTCTTCAGGCATTGCTTTGATATTTTCTGGTATCACTGAAAACTTGACTTTATAATCACACATTCCTTCTTTAGGATCAATTTAAAGGGATAAAGCATCAGATTAAAGCCTAATTTCATCAAGTGTATAATCAACACTAAGAATTGTTTTAATCAAAGCTACTTTTTGCCTGGTATTTAATTTCTCACAACAGAGAATTCAAATCAGACTCATCTCCATCTTTCCCTCATCTGTATTCAGCTGCACAAGAACCTCACACTCAGGACCTGGGTACTGCACAGGGATGTTATTTGAACATGCAAAGTTTCATTGGACTGTTTGGTCCACTGGGAGATTTTTCTTCTCCTGACTCCATCAGAAGTCCTCAAAAGCTGCCTCCTGCTCCCAGTGTCACATTCCCATTGCTCTGCCTGTGATTTCCTCCTAAGTTTCTACAGCTCTGCCTCACCTTTTCTTCCCTAGCTTCTTTTACTTCCTGCTGACCTCCTCCTCTCCTGAAGATAAGATTAAAACCTCCTTAGAAAGACTCTTTAAAGAACCCATGGCCCTCAAAGGGCAGGGTGGGGATGGGGCTGGGGCTCATGCAGGTGTGGTTAGGATTGCTAACACCTGATCAGTTCTAAAGTATTTATGCTCCTTGGCAATAAATGCAGCTAAATTCCCCCCTGGATTTCCACAAGATTTGCGCACCCTGCTGTCAGGGTAATACATATGTAACATTATAATCACAATGACTCTTTTTTTCATGTTGATAAAATGTTGGCTTCTGCAATAACCCCCAGAGCAAATACAACATCAGCTCTTTTATGTATGGCCATGCTCAGGTCCTGGCATCTGTCAGGGCAGACCAAAGAACTCCCAAACCAAGCATGTTTCAATGAGTGGCTGCCTGCCACCAATACAAACACCTCAGTCAAATCCATACATAAAACTGTAATTAATAGTTTTCATTTCTGCCTGTGTGGATGCAAGAAAAATCTCCCTGAATTTACAGAATTCAAGCAAAACGTTGTAGACAAACACCATTCAAACTTGTAGTACTGTAGGAGGGAGTGCCTATTTTATAAGTGATCTAATTTGAAGATGCTACGAAGAGGGTGAAATAATAATTTATGTCATGCTTTTATCCTCTTTGTGAATTACTACCATCTCAAGATCATTAACTATGCTCATAAGACAGCCTGGTATCACAGATCCTGCATTTCCAAAGGAACTATCCAGCTAATAGGATAGTTCTACAAATCAAAACCCAAACATTTTTTTCCTAGCATTTCCTACAGCAAATTTTGACAAGGCCAACTGGGGTGAACGTGCTTTTCAACAGCCTTGCAGCTGTCTGGGAAAAAAAAAAGTGAAAAAGGCTCTTTTTAAGTGATACTGCCAGGGAAACTCCAGGCACAGGAAGAACCAGTGGTATCCCCCAGGAATCAGTTCTGTTTAATATCTTCACTGATCATCTGGATGAGGGGATTGAGTCCTCCATCAGTAAATTTGCAGATGACACCAAGCTGGAAGATTATGCTGATCTGTTGGAGAGCTCTGCAGAAGGACCTGGAATAGTTGGATGGATGGGCAGAGTCCAGAAAGATGAGTTTTAACCATCCAAGTGCCAAGTCCTGCATTTTGGCCACAATACCCCTGCAGCTCTACAGGCTGGGGACAGTGTGGCCGGACAGTGCCCAGCCACAAAGGGACCCGAGGGTACTGACTGAACATGAGCCAGCAGAGTGCCCTGGTGGCCAAGAAGGCCAATGGCTCCTGGCCTGGATCAGGAATAGTGAGGCCAGCAGGAGCAGGGAGGTCATTCTGCCCTGCACTGGGCACTGGTGAGGGCACACCCTGAGTGCTGTGTCCAGTTCTGGCTTCTCAGTTTGGGAAGGACATTGAGAAGCTGGAGTACATCCAGAGGCTGGAGAGGGGCTGGGAACACAAACCCTGTGAGGAACCACTGAGGGGGCTGGGGGTGCTCAGCCTGGAGAAAAGGAGACTCAGGGGTGACCTTATCACTCTGCACAGCTCCTGAGAGGTGCCTGTGCTCAGCTGGGGTTGGGCTCCTTTTCCAGGCAACAACCAACAGAATGAGAGGACACAGCTTTAAGCTGTGCCGGGGAATTTCAGGCTGGGCATCAGGAAAAAATTCACTGAAAAATGATTGAGCATTGGAATGGACTGCCCAGGGAGGTGGTGAAGTCACTGTCCCTGAAGGTGTTTAAAAAGACTGGATGTGGCTCCCAGTACCATGCTTTAGTTGATAAGGTGGTGTTAGGTCACAGATTGGACTTGATGATCTCAAAGGTCTTTTCCAGCCTAGCTCAGGCTGTGATTCTGTGAACCATTAGGAAACCTGGAAGCTCAAGGCACAACCACTGTGTCAAAGTCAGTGCTAGAGACATCCCCAGAGCAGCTGTGTGTGCGTGCCATGCCAAGCTGACTTTCAGCTCTGAGGGTGCACTTGCAGCCTGATTACAAAGCACTAATCCCACCCACACTGTGGAGATTTTGTCTGCCAGCACCTATTTTGCATCTTACTACCAAGATCAGCAGTCAAGAGGCTGATATTTAATAAAAAGCAGGAAAAAGTATCCATAGCTGTTCCACCATCAGCCTTCCTAACCATCACCATTACTATTTGACATGGCTTTTATAAAGCAGAAGTATGGTTTCATATAATTAATCCATGTATTCCCTGTTGCATGCCTTGACATTTTTGTTTCTTGGAAAGACCCAACACCACCATGGTGTGATCACCTTACTGGGATCAAAGATGATGTTCAAAACACCATCACTTGTCAGTTCCTTGGTCACTTCTAGTGGAATTCTGAGCCAGTGAAATGCCAAAGCCCCAGAAAGCTGCAGCACATCATTGAGAGAAATACCACCCACGTTTTTGCAGAGGGCTAATTTGCAAGTTTGAGTGGAGCTACAAACATTTAGAAGGTGACACAGTGTGGTTTCAGGTGTTTTCTGGAGCTCCAGAACGCTTTGAGAGTTTGCCATTAACACCGGCATCAATAAATTTTCTTTTGGTTTGGAGTTTCAGTCCCATCTGTGCCCGTCAGCTGATGAAGAGATTTATCACAGCGCAACCAGACACATCTCCCACCCCTGCTGAAACCCAGGCAGGACAGAGCATTCAGATCCTCAGAGATGGCCTAGCTCTGGAAAATGGTTCCCTGCTGCCCACAACTTAACCACATGCACAAAATGTTTAACATTCCAACTTGGAGTTGACAACATTCTTGCCCAATAACATAGTCTGAATTTTGAAACAACAAATTACTTCAAAGGAGGAATTTACCAGAGTTCATTCAGAATGTGATAAAATCAGGTGCTTCAATCACTGTCACATTTCAAAACACATCTTCTGGCTGAGGAATTCACTGGAATATATCTCCCATTGAAAAGCTTCAGCAGAAACTCTTCCTTTGAGTTTCAGCAAGTTAATAAATGTTTTATCAAGAAATATTTGTTCAATATTTTTTGCCAAGAAAACAATCCCAACAAGGAAATTTATTTTCTCTCCTCAGTCCAAATACCATTTTTTTCTAAATGCTTGGGTTATTAAAATACCTTTTCAGAGGGACTTGTGTTTTTAGCTGGTGACTCTAGCTATTGATCTAAACCAACAAGACTTCATCTAAAAAAGCAAAACAATTTGCACAGCTTCAGAAAACAAGAAGCTAAATTCTGCTTCTATGCATAGTACAAAGCCCACTGAACTCTTTCAAAGGGCACTGCCCCGCCAGGAAAAGTATCCCTGACACTGGAGAGTGTTTCCAAATGGATCCAGCCCGTCCACTGACACGGCTCAGTCCATCACAGCCCTGGTAACTGCCTGCAGCCAGGCCCTGCCCCACATTCCCTCCCTCACTGAGATCTTACATTTCCATCAGATCAACTCAGATTATCTCTAAGATAATCAGATAATATAACTCAGATTCAAACTGTTCTTTGCACCTCAGCTGTTTCCTACCTTTGCCCTGCTCTACATCTCAGAATTTACCTGAGCCAGCTGATCAAGGAGAGCCTTCCAAGCTGCAATTTGTCAGCACAGCTCCAAAATCCACACAACCATACTTCCTTAAACATTTCTGTGTCCTTTGTCATGTAAAGCATGAGCATAAAAACAAGCCCTGGCCTATGAGAAACCTATGCAATTTTATTTTGAACAATGCTTATTCACCTCTGTAATTAAAAGCCTGGTATTCTAGATGAAGCAGAAACCTTCAGAATACACTTGCATTCACCTTGCAAGTAACTAAGAGGGAAAAATACCTATTCTCCCACTCCTGTTGCTAATAGACAATTTGCTTTATGTATCAAGTGCCATTCAGCATTTTTAAAACACCTGATCTAGGAAAAAGCTAATGAAAACAACATTTTAGACACATTCTCAACTGATAAAACAGCTTTGTCTGAAAAAAAAAACCCTCACATAGTATTTGCTTGTCTACATAAACATCCTAAGGTAATTTTAAACCTGAAGTTAATTAAAAATCCATTTTAAAAATTAAGTAATTTTCTTAGAGGTTATGGGATCTGTGTTGCAACTCAGAGTTCCAAGTATAAATTGCTGTAGTAATAATTATTCCTCTCCCCTTCATCTATTGTGTCTGTCTTGACTGAATACCTTTCAGGGCAGGGACAATCTCACCACACTTTCATCAGGTCCAAGAGATGCTGCATTACCACAAGAAGCAACACTATCATAGTTAGTATGGAAAATATTGCTCTGCAAAATCTCCTTAATTTTGGAGCTACAGCTTCAGTAGAGAAGGACCAGGCATTTCCAACCAGCATCTGTTGCTCTGNTCCCCTTCATCTATTGTGTCTGTCTTGACTGAATACCTTTCAGGGCAGGGACAATCTCACCACACTTTCATCAGGTCCAAGAGATGCTGCATTACCACAAGAAGCAACACTATCATAGTTAGTATGGAAAATATTGCTCTGCAAAATCTCCTTAATTTTGGAGCTACAGCTTCAGTAGAGAAGGACCAGGCATTTCCAACCAGCATCTGTTGCTCTGGGGACTGCCAGCCCCAGTGTGACCTCAAATGGATCTGTTTATCCCAATTTTTGCACTGATATCTCAAAAGTCTTGGCAGGAACC
>WBNQ01052990.1:19614-53191 GCA_013401375.1 Spizella passerina | reverse complement strand
CCCTTCCAGTTTCTCCCACTCTGGTGAGCGAGTGGCTGTGTAAGGCTGAAGTGCCAGCTGGGGTTTGCCCACAAATCAATATCAGAACAAATCTCCCCACTTGGTGCCTTTCTTGCAGCTACATCTTCCAGGAAGCAAAGACACTGGCCTTGCCTGCCCTGACTAACATACCTCAGCAAAGAAAGCCAAAAAGGACATTTGATTCTTGTCTATCAGCAGGCCACAGCAGGAAGGCACAAATAGCATAGAAGAAAAAGCAGCATATCTGCTAAGGGCAGCCTCAAGCCCTGTGTATGAAGCAGTCGTGATGATGTCCAGGTTGGAATTGAAAACAAACGTCCTCACAGCTCCACAAAAACCATCAGGAAACACCCTCCATGCAGGGGAAAGAGAAAGCAGGCATTCAGCCTTCAGAAGAAGAAACTTGCAACTTTTACATAAGGAATTGTGTAAGAGATGAAAAGGCAGAGAACTGGAAAGTGTCTCAGGAAGTCTCATTGATCTGCTGCCAGGAGAGGCTCGGAGAGCAGCCCAGAGCACAAAGAGCTCCCTCCCCTAGGTAGCTTTTGCTGGAGCACTCAGCTTCTAAATGGGAAGGGAAGAGGAAATTAATCTCCAAAGCTTATTTTGATGTTGGAGTCCATAAACGTTGAAAAGGCATATTTTTATCTGTGCATCTCAAACCNAGTCCATTTCCCAGCACTGCCAAAGGAGAAGAGCTAGAGAATTAAAGTTCTCTGGGGTTCATAACCAGTGCATGACACAGAAAGAAGAAAATCAAGTGGACAGACCCAGACAGTTTTCCCTGTCAGAGTGGGCTATTAAAAACCGACTAAGAAAGATAATAAAAAAGGACTTCTCTGGAAGTTAAGGTGTGAGAGTCTTAGCACCTAGCTAAACTCTTATACTTAGTAATCTGTCTTCAAGTGAATTACAACTCACTTAATTTCTTTAGACTTCAGAGGAGTGCTAATTCCCAAATTCATGGGTGAGCACATTAACTAATAGCTCGTAAATCATTGTAATTATTTCCAAAGTTGCTCTCCTCTCTAGCCCTTAAACCAGAAGATGTCATTTTTATTTTCGCCAAATATTCTTCACCAGTGTTCTCAAACCACCCAGGAGTGGAGCTGTGACTCATCCATAATGCTGAGCCTGTGGCTGCCTTCACCTGGCTGCTCTGGTCTTGTGGGGAGCTTGCAATGCTGAGTGAGCCATGGACTCTCCAGGAACACTACGCACACACTGCTCAGCCATTCCCATCAACCTTGCAAGGGGGACTTGAATTATTTTGTCTACGGGTTTCTTGTTTTGCTTTGAAACATAATGTTTCGACAAAGATTTTCCTGGGCTTTGCAAACAGAGAGAAAGGTAAAGGAGTGGTAAGATAAAGTTTTGGCTTGCCAAATGAAATTATGATCCTATTAAAAAACAAGCAAATTTGACTAATGAGAACACAGTGACATCATAAAAACATCTTAGTTTCCCTCAGTAGATGAAAGGCAGTTCATAAATGAACTCTGAAAAATTGTAAAATTAGAGAAAGGTAATGTAAATATCAGGGCATGTTCTAAAGAAATAAGTGAGCTGTGTTCAAAGCAACGTGGAAGCACTCAGAGCAGCACCAACAGTTATTGAGTACTCTGTTCATTTCTCCCTTTGATATTCAGGCGTTATTTTTCCTGTAAGCTGATGTAAACTTTGAAGTTTTGCACAAGATCTTGAAAGAAATACAGAGTGTAACCAGCTGCTACATATGATTCTCTAGCTAGTGGCTGCCATGTATATTACGTATAGAAAGCATAAAAGAGAATAGGTTGAGCAATGTAAACTGCCAGCAGGGAAAGTCTTTGAAAACTTATACAAGATAAAAGCATCTGAAGTCTCAACACTAATACTCTGTAGTCCAGCACAATGATAAAAACCAGCATCCACTGGAACAGCTGGAGTCCACTGCATGGGAGCAAAGCCAGTTTTTGAATAAAATTAGCTCTGACTATGCTCAAGCTGTCTGAGATACACTTTCACATCCACAATAAGCCTCTTGAAAAAGCCAGTCCACTAGAGGAACCACCTTTTCTGGAAGGGCTGGAATCTAGGAGGCAAGACAACTGCACAAAAAGGGTGTTACCGAGTAGAAAGTAACGCTGCAAGGCAGCATGTCTGAAATTACACAGCAACACAAGTGCTTTGCCTGTATGGGCTCCACTTGCCTTACAGCTGTAAGTAAAGCTTGTATCCTTTGTCTCCTGCTGCAGAAACTCCCAGGGAATTCCTAAGAGCACAAGGAGCGCTGCTGGCTTAGCCAGTACCCATGGGCAGCCTGGGCACTCACACCAGGCTGAGCCAGCATCCCTGTCTGTGCCCATCCTGAGCCACAGGAAGTGGCCAAAATACTTCTCACATTCCAAAAACCATCAGTGGCATGGATACAGCTAAATTAAATGCAACTTCTCTTCTATGAAATGGAGTAAAATTGTACCATCTGTGTCCAACTCGCTGTATTTAGCAGGAGTTGAACTACACACACATGAAGGGACCACCTGAATCTGCTCCTTGCAAAAACACCTTGCCCATGGAAAAATTGCAGAGGGGAGGCAGCAGATGAGCCCTTCTATGCATGTGGTGACATTAACTGAAAGTGACCAGTCACAACTGCAACATGGGATCACAGAAGGAGTGGTATATAACACACTACAACAAAACAAACAAACAAAAATACTGGAATAGGCTACTATTCCAGTCACCCTTCCTGTTTATGACCCAGAAATTCTTGGAGTGCATCCTCTTGCCTTCTAACAGTTTCCCACAGGTGGATAGGAGATTTAGGATCAAAAAAACATTTTGGAGAAAAAAGTTACTATTTTGTTATTCCACAAATGCACAATTTTGTCCTCAGATTCCAATAACTAATACTAGATGCATTCCAGGTAAGTGTTTGGTGAATGCAATGCAAAAGCAGTTTACCAAAATGAAGAAAGAATTGCTAATGGAATTGCTTGGGTTTACATATCTAACTAAGTTCCTTGCTTTCAGAAATGTTTTAAAATGCTCATCCTAAACCATCTCATAGAGGAAGAAAGAGAGGAATTCTGTCAATATTGTACTTAAAATCATGCACAAAAATTAATCACATCATGATCTAAAGTAAATGCCATTTTTACAGATCAATTACAGAACCACAGCATAACCAGTGAAAATGAAAATTATTTTACAACTGGAAATTGTACTTAACTAACTGTAATCCATAAGATTCTGGGTTTTGCAGCTAAAAACCAGCAGACTTCAATACAACCAAACTGAATTCTGTGGAGAGGACAAAAAACATCTTCCTATGTGAGCTCTACCTGTACACAGGCCATGCTGTTAAATACTGGAACAGAGTCAGAAAGTCTGACAACCACTGAGCAGCACCCACCTAACACCTGACACTACAGAAACACAAAAAATTGAGAATTTGGAGAGTAACAAAAAGAATCTTAAGGGCTAAAGAACTGGATCCATAACGGGAGATCAACAGTTGACTACATGCCAGAGTAAATAAAAGATGACATTAATGTTTCAAAACAATGTCCTGAAGTAATCAAAATACCTCCTAAAAATAATTTGTGCCTGCAAAACCAGTAACTGCTGCAAGAAGCAGAAAAAGGATCTGAAGTTGATGGATGTTCTTTAAAAACAAATGCCTGTTCCCCACATTTTCTCCTTGTATCCTCAGTGAGGGCAGAAAAAGATGGAGCTTCCCATATCCGAGGATATAAAAGGAAAAAGCAGAAGAGGGAGCTAATTTTCTGAGACCAAAGTTGTGCATCTGTGGAATAATAAAATTGTAACTTTTTTCTCAAAAATCTCCTATCCACCTGTGGGGAAATGTTAGAAGGCTAGAGGATGCACTGCAAGAATTTCTGGGTCATAAATAGGAAGCGTGACTAGAATTATTCAGAATCTAAATTTTGTTTTGTTTTAAAATGACAAACTACCCACAGTTACAATAATTTGTATATAAAAAACCCCATAATTTTTCTTACACTGTTGATTCTATTGCAGTTCATCTCCATGGCTGATGATGTAAGAACTATGGCTGGGAAAAGCTGTATAACAAAAAATAACAAGGCAAACGACACTGCACACTTTCAAGGTCAGTAAAATAACCAAGTCAGCTTTTATAATTTCTGTATTTCCAGACTTTTTGGTCAAGCAGAATAGGAAACTTTAAAATACACCATTGCACATACCTGACTGTAGCAGTGAGGTATTTGATAATTTCCATTAGAATAAAGCCAGATCTTCTTCCTGTCAGCAGTTTTGAAGATTTCTGAATAGCTAAGGATGCTTGCTTCCCATGAGTTTAAAGTGGTTTATTCACCATCATTCAAGTTTCCCAGTGTATTTTTTGGATAAAAGCATATTTTAAAAGTCTATAAAGAAACAATGACCTTCCAGCTTGTGATATCATTTGCCTCTTTTGGCAGGGTCATTTTGAGCTGAACTAAATCAGCTGTTGCTTTCTTTTCAGACCTTTCCTATCATCTATTGCAATTCCTTCCTTGTAACTCATGAGCACACCATCTGCAGCTCCATCTCCTCAAGTGCCCCTTCTGCCTGCTCCTGAGCACAAGGGCAGCTTTCTGCTTACTGCAGGGTCACATTTAAGGGCTAGGTCTTAAATCTGAATAAACAAGTTTGGCTGATGATCAATCAAACAGGGAGTTCTGTTAAATACTCACTGTGAAAAGCCTCATTGTTTCTCCCAGTGTCCATCCCCTCCAGGTCCACCTTCTCTAAGGGATGGTAAGAGACAGCACCCCAAAGGTTTTGTGACAGAACTCCCAAATTAAAAATTAATTTCTGATGAGACATTTAAATTCTGATAAGACATTTAACCATACATCTGGTAAGTAAGGTAAAAAGTAAGGTCTGAAATTACCCAGCCTGCACAAAGACCAAGCAATACCAACCTTCATTTGAAAAAAAAAAAAGAAAATCGGAGTGAAAAAACATATTATACATTCAATAAATAATAAACATTAATTCTGTTAGTCAGTCAGTCAGCTGGCCCCAGCATATGTTGACGACCACCTACAGAAAGTACACAGTGGTTTCAAGAAATGCTATTTTGAGAGCAAACCCTCCTCAAGAAAATGTTAATGACCAGATGTCTGAAAGAAATTTTAAATCCTTTTAGACATGAAGAAAAAGTAAGGTCTTGGGGAAAAAAATAAAATCACAATACTCAAGACAGACAGGAATTTGAGAAACTCTCAAAGCTAAGAGCTCAACATGATTTGTATTCTCACTATTGTGAGGCCCTGTTTCCTGGACAATTATAGCATCAGATGGACCTCTGTGAAATAAAACCAATGCAGCTTTAAAGATGAGGCAGCGAATAACACCCATGGAAACCACTTCCAGAATGGCTTCTATCTCCTATGGTGGCACTACTTAAGAAATGTTATGGCTCAAAGAACGAAGAAAGTCAACATGGGTGCAGTTCACAGGCTTTGCAAATGCCAGCTGATCAGCAAAATGCAGCAGTCACAGAATCTGCAACTAATTGGAAAAACTGAGCAAAAAGCATTCAGAGATGCAACTGGGGATCCAGCCCAAGCACTACTTTCAGGAAGTGCAGCTGCCTCCAAATCTTGATGAGAAAAGGGAAATGACTGAGATAAAGCCCACGTGACTGTTATCTGTGCCACAGGGGATTATCTCCATTTCCAACTCCCAGAAGACTGCCTCAACGAAATGAGGCCACAGTCCACAGAAAGAGACAGAACATATTATTTTTACACATCATTTTTTGGCCTCAAACATTGGGCAACATTGTGAATTCTACCATGCTAAAAGACAGAAAATAAATTCTGGCTAACTTCTCCTGTGCAAGGACTGGATTTGAGCTAGCCCCGCATTAACAGGAATTAGGAAGCATTCCCCACAATGATAAACTAATTCAGTCAGGACCAGGAAGGACAGAAGGAAGCAAGCCACAACACTGCAAAAACAAGAGCGTGCAAGACAATTTCAGCAAGACTGTCTAGAAGAAGAATATTCTATTGTTTGACATACACTCCTGGTATTTTTATGCACTCTAAAGCATGCACTCTGTCATGCATTCACTGATGAACAGGATTTCTTTGTATATGGTACATTCAAGCAAAAATCAGAGTTACATTTATCACTTTGTTGATAACCTTTCTTGATTAATGGATTTGGAAAAGAGCTGCTATAAACAGGCATTTATCATCAGATGGGAAATTATTATCATTAAGTGCCATAAATACTGCTAAGCTAATACTGAACAAAAGTCTTCAAAGTACACAAAGGAGTATCTTCTAATGAATGAGTTGAAAAGTTTGAGACTGGTTTATTTGACAACAAGCACAGAAACTGGCTGCTTTTCTTCAGGAAGGAATATCACCAAGAGAGAGAGGGAACTGGGGAAATGTACAAAAGACATTAGCAGCTGGAAGAGAACTGAAATGGCACAGGAAGAGGAGACAGAGTCACTGAAATAGAAATAACATTTCCATTTGTTACAGAAATAGTATAACAGCTTCCATCAATTAATTATTTCAACTCATTAAATAGGCAGCCCATTTATTTTACTCCTAACTAGTCAATTAATAAGTTATCATTGCAACACCTTTAACAAGGTAGTCTCATATTTAAATGGAATAATTTTTTATTGTATTTTGCAAGACATTTGTTTTTTATTATTTCTTTCAATTTAAATAATATATTGTCTCTCTTGGAGTATTAATGCAACAAATCACAGTAAAATATTGAAACTAGCTACCTATATATTTTTTTAAATCTGACTTGAAAACATATTTTCTCTAAGAGTTTTACTAAAGAAACACCACAAAGAAATTACTGTATTGGACTGATGTTTCACCTTAGGGGAAATATGGAAAGGATGATGAGATTCAGAAAAAGTTGTTCTGTGCAAAATCTTTCTCCACTCCTGACATGTATTTATTATTCATTCCCCACCACCTCTCCTTATCTGATGACACAGCTTACAGACTGCATGCCCTTTAAGATGTAGTTTGAAGTTGCTGCAACTCCTCTGTGATAATTTCCAGTCCCCACAAAAAGAAAAGCGACAGCTTAGCCCATTCTTACACCTACAGTGCAATAGAGAACAGGTAACTGGATTGACATCTGTTAGACAGCAAAAAACCAACACCAGAGTTGATGCTACCAGGAATGAACACAGGAATTGCTGGGCACATCCTTCCAGGATTTTACTATAATCATTTCCAGTGCTCGCTATTATCTCTAACCATTAGTAGAACATGCAGACAGCTGCAGCCTGAAGTAGCCTGTCCCTTCTGTCCTTGGCCAATGTGAGAAGCAGAAGCAGGAAGAGTCCTGACCTTTTCTGAGCTTTTTCTCCCCAGGGTTACACTGACAGAACTCACCTTTGGCTGTACCTTCAGACAGCATTAAGGACTTGTTTCAGGGTACTGAATTTTACATGTGTTCAGTCACTGGGGATCTCAGCACCCAGCACCAGTAACAAATCACCTGTTGAGCTCTACCTGTTGTACCACTGTTATCATCTACCTCCCAGGTACTGCCTTCTGCTATTTCCAAAATTTATTTTTTTAAAGTACTCTTTAGGCTATTAGTTCCTCACATGCACAAAAAAAAAAAAACACCAAAAAAACCAAAACGAAAACAACAAAAAAGAAATAAAAGTTAAACCTCAGACGTCTTCTAGGCACCATTTGCATGTGTAGCTTTTTCTGGAGTCACAGAGAAAAGGAATTCATTTCTGTGGCAGACAGCATCTTCAAGTGTCCACTGCTGTGCTAGCCAGCTAGGCTAAACCACACTTCAACACAGGATTACCTCACCTTGCCTGAGGACAGGGAGTGATTTTATGTCACCTCACAGCGGGGCAAGAGACAAAACAAGGCAGGTGCATTTGCACTGATGCAGACCAGGCCCATTCCCACCTGCTGAGAGTGCTGAGGACCCTGTCTTTCAGCAGGGAAGTCCTGGGGTGATGTTATGATGCTTGTATCCCCATTCATCTGTTCTGTGCCTTTAAGACCGGCTCTGAAGAGTGGAAGTTTTATTTGGGTTTCTCTTATCAGGGACACAAAGACGGGCAGTACATAGGCCTGTTTTCGCTTTTGGCTTTCTGCTTTGCTCGCTTTCTCTCTGCTCTCGCTTCTGCTTATTAGCTAGTTTAGCTAANTTCCACTTCTCTCCGAGGAATTCTTCCCGAACCGGTTGTGGGGAGGGGCCGTGTGGGTTTGCTTTCTGGAGGGGGCCTCCTTTGGAGATTCTCTACCCAGGACAAGGAAGAATAAAAAGAGGAGCTAGGCACAGCAGCTTCTCAAATGCTCCAACTATTCCCTAAGCAACTGCGCATTTAGATCCTTAATTTTATGGCAAAACACTTCTAAAAGCTTAGATCAGCTTTCATGCCATTAGTTTATCCTTCACAGTACTACTTTTGGTCCATCAGACTACTTAGAGTTTACTTTTCACCTCAAGCCAAGTCCAGCACTTAAGTATGATAAAAAAATCCCAATCAAACATTTCAAAAGGCATTTAAATACATGTAAGACAACTTCTGCCTGCTTGCAAAGTCCCCACCAACTTGTAAAAGGATTTAGCGTCAATGATTAAACCTGTGACACTATATCCATCTACACAAGTAAAATCACAGTGTTTTAGTTTTTATGAAATTTGCAATAAGAGAGAAGAAATGCCAAGACTGGTTCATCTAAACAGCTTAAAAGCTGCTAAGGAAAGAAATTACATTGTGATTAATAATTTCAAATATACATGCAGCATTTGAGAGCAGAAGGACAGTATAAAATAGATCAAACCCTTTTGACAGGCTTTCATTTGCTCACACCATTCCAAGTCATGTTGTCTGAATTGGTAAGGTGAATCAGAAGAATTGAGTTATACACAAACTTGTCACAGCACACATCACAGTTGAGATGGCCACAACACACAGAATAGCAGCATACAATTCCAGAAAGCTTCAGCCCATACAGAGTAACACCATACCTCATCAGAAGGCTTCAGGCATCTCCTCATACAGAGTAACACCATGTCACTTCAGAAGGCTGCAAGCATCTGCCCTTCTTGTCCTTCAGCCCAGCCTTTTATACCCTCATTGTCCATGCATTGCCCCTGTGTGCCCTCTGTTCCCTTTGGTGATGGGTCAGTGCCCCTGGGCACTCCATGGCTCATTGCTGTCAGTGCTGCTCACAGCTGCACCCATTGGGGATGAGGCTGGACACAGCCCCACTCCAGTTACCACAAACTGTGTGTACCTACACAAACTGTGCAGAAATCTACTCTTTTGCAGAAAGCTAGAAAAACATTTATGGACAAATTTGGCACCAAGTTCAGTAAAAAGATGGTATGTTGTACACTAAAAATCTAAAAGCTCATAATTCAAGCATTTAAAAATAAGAATAAAATTTACAATCCAGGTGATTAGAAACTATTCCTTGTGATGCTTTGGTTTTGGGGTTGTGTTCATCTTCAATTAAACTAATTTTCAATTAAAGTTTTTTCTGCAAAACCTTAAAAACATCAAGTCGTATGAAAATTCCACACATTCAAAACACAGGCATGTGTACCATTGAGATCACATTGGTTCTTGTCAGGAGAGAAAATTTTTTTCAAAATGAAGCAGTCTTAAGAAATTACATAATTCAGTTATAGAGAAGTTTGATTACTCCCTGGCAATGGATTTCTGAGTTAAAAAGTTATAAAGGCTATCTTCATATTTTTCATTTTTAATTGGAACAAACAACTGATTTCTGCATGTCCTTAACCAGCAGCACCCCTACTACACTGAACAGCCCAACAATACTGCATAATCCCCACTGTAAACAATTATTCTGGGGTGTATTTTTCATGGCTCTGACTTAGTTGTGAAGACAAGGACTATAAACAAGCCTAAACAGTTGCCATACATGGTTATCATGCTTCAGGTTTAAAATGTGCTCCTCCTCCTCTTCAAAGGCACAAATGTGAACCTACCTGCTGCCGTGACAGCTGTCAGGAAAGCACAAACCTGTCCCTTCCATAAAACACAGATGTGTATCTCTGATGCCATTGCTGCTCACAAGCAGAACTCACATGCCCTACAGGAATATTTAACCCCAATGTAGACCCACATGGTTTACCATTCATTTCCAATTAATACCACAAATTTGGAGAAAATGCTGGTGCTGCTTTTTCACTCTAATAAAACTATTTTGTCTGCAGCAAGACAAATTCAAAAAAGAAGATTAATATCTGTGGAAAGAAAGACTAAGTGACTCTATTGGGATAAGGGAAAAGGCTCAGTTGTCCAACCAGTTTTCTATCCAGTAAGGAATGCACACATCCACACCATCAGCTGTCTCCAGGAGAGCACTGTGCCATGGTAGTGAAGGCAGTTAAGTGCAGCTGGAAGCCAGGGACTAGTGATGACCAGGGTTCTATGAGCCTATGAATGTCTCCTACCCTTAGATGTTCACCTCATGTAAGAGTGATGAGTGTCCTGTGAAAAATACCAAGCTCAGTGGACTGTAGTCTGCATGCAGAAATCACAGAGGCAATCTTGAGACAAAGCCCTTCTTACCATCATTCAGACAGAAATCATACCAGGATTTTAAATCCTAAGCACAACACAGATTCAAAGTTTCAATTTTGTAATAGTTGCAAGGCACTGAATGCAGTAGCCCTGAATGCCTACCCATGATTGCTTGTGAATAAAGGAAAAAGGCAATTTGCATTAATATTTTAAGCGAATAAAGGTGAAACAATCTCCTGAGTAACTTTAGTTTTATCCTGTCCATCAGCAGCAGCAGCTTGGACTTGACCTCCTTCTTGACCCAGGGTCTCAAAGCACTTTAAAACAGGTACCTGTGACTGCAGCCCATCAGACAGAAGCAGAGACACAGAAAACACAAGGACCCATCCTGTGACCCATCCCTGTCCTTGGAGCAGCACAGCCCTCCTCAGCTTGAAGGGTTCCTCCACTTCGATTTTCTTGGTAGGACAAGACCCTACAAGACTTGTCTATGAATAAAAGAAGTCTATGATGCCTGCACACACTTAATTGTATTTCCGCAGGCTATAAAAGTCTTGCTCTACTCATTTTAACAAACTACCAGATAGTTATGCCTGAAGAGAAATTCCCTGTTAGGGGAAAAAACCCTACTCATCCAACTTCAGTAGCACATGCAAATAGCTAATTAACCTTATCTCCATTACACTGTCCTGATTTTGCAATACATCTGGCACAGATGCAAGTATTTTTTTGCCTTGTCCAAATCTCCTCACATACTTACAGAGCCTACACTCCATGGGCTCTGGAGCAAATCTGAACAGCAAAGATTTAGCACGTATGTATGGGTATTCCCTCTGACCTGTACTCTAGATGCACACCTCTGCATGCCATTCCATCATCGCTTTATTGGGGAAGAGACAAATTGTCACACACATGAAGGAGACTGTATTCAACTATCTAGTTGCAAATAAAGCTGTATTTGTGTACTTAGCAGAGACAAATAAACAAAGCAGCCACAGATCCAGCTCATGTACACATTATCAATCCAAGGCAAATAAATATACTCTTTCACCCATCAGTTTTTTCCCCTAAAAGACATATGTGCCCAAGCTATGAGATTCAGCCTTTTCATGGTCTGTTTTAAATGCAACACATTTTTTTCTTGGCCAAAATTGGCAAGGAGAAGGGAAAGCAAATTGGACAAAAGGTCAGATTATAGTGAAATTGAAATATTTATCAGAACAGCTACTTCTGCCAAGGAAGATAATCACAAAGGTAACATCTCCTTTGATCCTTAATTGACCTGTGTGTTTTTAATTAGGAAGCAGGGGAATTAACCTAGAGCTAATTACAGACTTCATTTTACAAACCTGTAAGTGCGTAATTTTATTCACATAAGTATTCCTTAGTGAAGTTATGCATGAACAAATACGTTCGTAGCTTCAGGGAATAGGTCTTGAATAACTTAACCTTTTAAAAACTTTTAAGTGGCTACTCTACAAATATGTCATATACAATCTATTTTGTATTTTAGGCTGTAGATGTGACGTTTTTCTGAACACTAAAGAATATTTCTTCTTGTGTCAGCAAAGCAGCAACAGTTATTTTTGTGTTAAGGAAATAAGGAAAGAAAGAATGAAAACTTTTAATTATGTGCCTTTATTCATCCCAGTCTGTGAAACTGCAATCTTTTGCTTACTGGCAGCACAGAGTAGAGGTTTGTAGCAATGCATTTTGACTTCAGCACTGAATTAATTTTAATGTGTAACACTGTCGGTTTCAAGGGGAGAAACTTCCTGAGACCTGTGTCATTCATGTCCCTGCATACTAAAACTCATCCACTATTGGAAACGCTTTCTGGAACACATGAGGGCTGAACCTACTCTCCCTGGTGCCCTCCCCATTCTCACATTGCTGCTCCAATCTCTTCATTACATCCAGAGCTTGCACTCTGTGGACCTGTAGCTGCAGTCCTGAAAGCTGCCACAGATGACTCCAAAATCCCCATTCTATAATGGGCCCCTGTCCTTGGCCGTGACTTCCATGCAAATCCCTTCCTGCTGGCCATTGTACCACCAGAGGAGGACTTGCTCTGCATCCCAACTCCCACAGAAAATAACTCCTTCAGCCTACTTTCCCAAGGCAGTGTTTAGACTTGCTTATCTGTGGATAAACACATCTGCCAGACCCTCTCTAGTAAGTTTTGAGTCTATTGGCCAATTATAACCAAATCTGACGTGGGCTTGGAGGATGTTCCCTGCGACAAGCAGCAGCGAAGCAGGCAGCTGGGCTGAGCACAGAGCCCCCATGAGTGATCCTGTGAGAGAAAGGCCAGAGCAGTGACAAACTGGGGACCCCAGCCTTGAGACACAATGCCAAAGGGAGGAGGTTCCTTTGGGTTTGGCTGCTTATCACAATCCTCTGACACAGTCTGTGCATGACAGCAGTTAGAACACACTGCCTGTGTTACCAGAGACACGGACACACTGCTCTCTGTGCACACTGTGTAAGCACTCACACCTGGGCCTGCATGCACACTCTGGCATGGGCTGATCATAAAGAATAATTGATCACATAGGAATTTATTTTTTTTTACAGCTTGATGAGGTGTTGACATTTTAAGCAGAGAAAAGTAAGCTCGGTAATGTGATGGATGAAAAAACTGGTATAATGCAATCAAACATTACATTATAAGGTATTTTAGTTACCTCAAAATCATTTCCGTATTACAAAAGAGTCCAGCACTTCCAGATGCTGTCATAGATAAATATTTTCTCCTTTAAGGCACTCAAAAGAACGAGGTTGTTGATATATAGCACAATGCAATTCACAGATACCATCAGAATGTTACAATTTCAAGACTTTTTCAAAACTTATTAACCCTCATTACATTTTTGCTACCTCAACCAAATAAAAAACAGCAAGAGGAAAGAGCTCACCAGAATCAAGCCCAATCTGAAACATGCACTAGGGTAAAAAAAGCTTGACACATGTGAACCTTAGACTAAACTGCAGTGTTTTCAAATCAGTTTCCTCCAAATTTTGCCTATCAGCAGCAAGCTTCTCAGTTTGTTTGAGACAATTTAAAAATAGCTCATATCTTCTGAAAAGCAACAAAAATCTGAATGGTAATAAGTCTAAGATATATTTTATAGTTTGCTCTATGGGGTAGCACAAATAGGTCTTATAATTTGTTTCTGTTCTGTATTTGCCATATTTACAGCACGTTCTAATATAAGTCCTCACCAAATTCATAAATTAGAGTTATGACATCCAAGATAACCATGTTGGTTTATAAACTATCCTACCCTTGCAATTACCCTAAGATTGGTAGAAAACACCTATTACAAGTTTTTGGAGACTTTTCTGGCTTGGCCCATATTCTGTTTGAAGGCTGTAAACCTGGTGTTGTCAGCAGCAGCACAGGCTGGACCCAGAGGCAGCCCTCCGCTCTCCCCAGCACACTGCATCAGGTATCACATTTGTAAGACAGAGCAAAGCAGCCCCTTCCCCACAGGATTTACAGTCTGGACAAGTGCTTTTTAGTCAGCATCAAGCAATCAGCTGTTAAGACACAGAGCAGCTCATAAACCTTCTTCTAAAGAAAATAGTTCATCTTATTTCTTGGGAGTGGTAACACATCATTTCCCACCTGAGCATCAGACTTCCTCTCATTGTTTCCTTACACCTGGCAACAGATATTGTGTCTTACTTATTGAAGGTCTTGTTTTGTAGGAAACAATGCACAGGGAAGAATGACAGAAACAGGCAAGAAAGACGAGACGCTGGGAACAGCCTTTGTGAATCTGTCAGTTTACATCATCACCAATCAAAGCTCTTTCAAAGGGAGTTTCAAAACTTGAGGGCTCGATTCTGTCAAGAGATGAATGCTCCAGTCCTGCTGCAGCAAAGGCCCCAGCACATGCATCACTTTAATTACACAAGTGCACCAATTAAAATGGACCATATCCTCAAAATGAAGCATGCATGTAAGAGCCAACTTGCAGCCAGAGCATTCAGCATGCTGACCCACAGGAAGGACTGCTATAAGTCAGGATTACACACACAGATAAGTACAGATACAGCTATCCCAAAGGCCTGAGGGGCTTTTTTTCCCTGATTGCACAAGTGTCAATCAAGGGCAGCTCAGCTGAAGCCAAGCAGGGCAGTAGATTGTGGGAAGGGAGTCAAGGTCCTTAGGTTGCATTTACTGTGATGGATTTCTTATTTTGAAATAACTGCAAAACTGTTTCCTAACAATGCAAAATTTCAACACAAAACCCAGAGAATCTTCTTACAAACACATTATGAATCCATCATATCACTCTAATTATAAAATGCTGGTTGAGTTTTTGCTTTCTTGCAAAAACCTCTGAAAGAGACCCACTCCCTGCACATGCAGCTTCTGCCAGTGAAAGAGGGGAGGAATGCCTGGTGCTCTAAAGCCAGGCTGATCATCAGACAGAGGAGATTTTGTCCCCTGTAGGCAATCACACGGTAGCCATTCTGTCACACTCATGCACACCACTTCCATGACTTATTCCCCGAGACTGTAGCTTTTAAAATCCTAACTTTAACATGCCTGTCATTCAAAATGGTCTGTTCTCAGAAAATAACTATGTCTCTGCTCTGTCTTCATCTAACTTTAAGCAGCATAGAAGAGAGCATTTTGGCCTGGAAAGTATTTACACTGCAAGTAAATAAAAGCATGAATGGGACAGAGAGGAACAGAGACCAATTCTGCACCAACTCTATATCAAGACATAGGTACTGTCAAAGGTTCAGAATACAATGCTATGGGATTTGACACAGAGAAACGTTAAAGGCATGAACTTCCTTCACACAGCATGTTGTTAAAAGTTTATGCAGCATCAAGGGGTACTCAGAGCAGTTCATGGAAAGGAAAAATCAGTCAGTGCCATAAAGACACCAGCTCTCCCTTAGAAAGCATCCAAGCTGCAAATCATTGCATGCCGAGAGAGCCTTTGGCAAATTATCATTGTGTGCCTATTTATTTTTACTCTCCCTCAAGCATTGCTTTTTGCACTGTCAGACCCAGGACGCTTAGACAGACCTCTGGTTTTATCTACAAGAGTGTAGAGTGTGACTTTCTGTCATTTACATTCAACAGGTCCTTAAATCGAATGCTTTAACGCTATGTTTCTGCACAACACCACCGGATATATCGACTGCTATAATCCGGCCGGTAAATCAGAGTTCACGTCAGTCCATCACAAGCTCACAAAGTGTGTGAGTTAACAATACCGCACTGCTGCGCGAGAGATTCCCGCTTCCCAGAGATTCACAGAGAGAGGACAAACCATCTCCATCGCCCGCAGTCACCAAACAAGATGTACCTTAACAATTCGATTTAAAAGTTCATTTCGGGAGCGCTGCAGACCCGCCAGCCTGTGCCGTGCACGCGTGACGAGACCGTACCGAGCCAGGGGCACCGTGTGCCCGGGGAGCAGCTCCAGCAGCCCCGTCCCAGCCCCTGTGGCACTCACCCGCTTCACCGCAGCTGCTGGCCCGGGCCAAGCTCAGGCAGCCGAGCCGAGCGCTCCGCGCCCCGCACGGGACGGGACGGGACGGGGACAGAGCCGGGCGGCCGCGGCTCCCCGAGCGCCCGGCGGGGCTGGACGGCCCCGGGCGCGTTCGGGGCGCTGCTCCCGCAGTATTGGAGACCCCCGGGACTCCCCTGCACCCCCCGGGCAGCGCAGGTGCCCGCCCGTCCCGCCGCAGCATCTCCGCGCCGCATCCCCCGCTCCCCGCCCGGCTCCGGCTCCTCACCGTCCTCACCGCCTGCGAAGGCTCCGCGGGGCTGCCTCCTCTGCCGGGGTTGCTGCCGTCTCCTCTGCCCCGGCTGCCTCCTCCTCTGCCGGGATTGCTGCCTCCTCTGCCCCAGCTGCTGCCGCGCTCTCCCCCTTCCCGCCCGGCTCGCAGCCGCTCCGCTCGGGATCGGGGTGGCTTGGGGCTCTCTCCCCTCCTCTCTCGCCCTCTCCAGCTCCCACTAGTGCTCGCACACCCGGCCAGCCGGACCGGGATTCGCCGCCTCCTCCTCCTCCTCCCCCCGCCCCGCGGCCGCCGCTCCCGGTGCCTCCCCAGGCCTGGGCTGCGCGGGCAGGGTGCGCTCCCTGGGCATCCATCACCAGCCCCGGACACAGCCCCAGGGTCCCCACACACACACACACACCCACCCCCGCCCCAGAGTCCCCACACACACACACACACACACACACACACACACACACACACACACACACACACACACACACACACACACACACACACACACACACACACACACACACACACACACACACACACACACACACACACACACACACACACACACACACACACACACACACACACACACACACACACACACACACACACACACACACACACACACACACACACACACACACACACACACACACACACACACACACACACACACACACACACACACACACACACACACACACACACACACACACACACACACACACACACACACACACACACACACACACACACACCCGCCCCAGGGTCCCCACACGCACACATCCTCCCCAAGGGCCCCCGCGCTTGGCCGGCGGGACGGGGAGATTTAAGAGAAGCGAAGCAATTTACTGCCAGGATTAAATGAACAATCGAGATAAAGCGGACAGCGTGGGAACAGGCGATTGAGAGATGAATCGCCGATACATTGCACGGCGTTTAGAGTGTCAGCGATAATTTATTGCTAAGTGTAGGCAGCACCACAGGCCCGATGTGGATACTCCTGCTGCAAGTTGTACTACATCTCGCAGGCAGGCAAGAACCATCCCGTGCTGCCTTACAGCCCAGGCTTTTTGACTTCTGCACTATCTTACTGCTGCTTCCCTCTTTTCTGTGCTTTATGAAAGGAAATAACAGATCAGCAGCTTAAGGCCACAATGTAGAGCATTATAACACGTTATGATGGGAAAAACACAAATTTTAAATGGGAATGTTCAAGGGATAACTATATTAGCAATTTAGTGTGCATCAGGAGAGCACTTTAAAACAGAGGTGGAGCAACCTCAGTGCACAGACTGCAAGCAGTAAGCCAAAAAATGCACCCTGGGAGTGCACCTAATGTACTGTGGGGCCAGCAGGCATCCCATGCACCAGGTGAGGTCGCAGGCAGTGCAACGCCTTGGCCTGAGCATCAGCTGCTTCACATGGCAAATCTACTGGGCCGCACTCACTAGGCATGCAGACATCAACTAAGTTCATTTAATTTCAGTTTCTCTCACCCAAGTTGACACGCTCCCTCATTTGTCAAGTGGGTTGGTGCATTGGTGCTACATTCACACACACAGGAGGTACTCTATCCCCCTTTAACCCAGAACGTTTAATCTGCAGAATATTGCTCCAATATTTTGGGCCAGAGACACAGAGAGAGGGCAAACTGTCTCCAACTGCACGTCTCCCTGTTCTTAGCCCCAAACCTATCCTCTCCCTGCTTCTGTAGGCATGGGGCCTTTTTTCCACTTTACAACCTCAGTTAATCGTAGAGACTGACGTGGTAGAAGTCTTATTACTAGCCAACAAGGCAAATTTGGAAATGCTGAAAAGCTAGCAGAAAGCTCATTCCAGCAAGATTTCTGCACTGCTATTTTGTGAAATTGGTGTATTCAAATTGTCCTTGTGCACTTCATGCTCCATGCTTTTTTGGCCTGTATCCTGGCCACAGCTCAGTATAACACAGGTCAATTGTGAGCCCAAGGTTTCCCTCTCAGCAGAGATACTTGACTTTTCAATTGTGTTCCCTCTTCTATTTATCTCCTACAGACAAAAAAGAGAAGACAAGGCAAATAGAAGTACTGGCTCTCCTAGAAAACAACTGAATATCTACTGCTGCTGCACTGACAAGAAAAGCCTAGAAAACACAGAACTCAAAGAGAAAAGAAAAACACACCCTCAGGAAGTAATAAAGAGAGGGATGAAAAGGAAAAGAAGACATAAAAACAAATAGGAAGGAACAAAAGGAAGGTGTAACTGAATAAAGAGCACCATAAAGTGAAACAGTTGGCGGTGGGAAAGAGGTCGCCTTATGGACACCTTTGACGGGCACTGACAAACTGAGAAAGTGAAAAGTGTGGTTTCCATTGAGGCACCAAAATAATCAACTCTTTACTGAGTATGTGAAAATCAAGGATTTGTGCTACAGCACTCCGAAAAGGGGAAAGATTTTACCAATTTCCTTGAAAACATACAGCAAACCTTCAAAAATGAATGCCCTTCTTAGCTATGATGAATCAGTAGGAACAGAAAATACGCAGACCTGGATGAGCTCTAATGAAGGCATCACAATTTCTCTCATCTTCCCACAAGCTCCAGCTAATCTCTTCCAACTGGATCATTTCAGCCACCATTCTTTAACTCCTAATTATATCAGTCCTGATTATAACAGCACTTGAATGAAAGTGCTCAAAACATCAGGCTCCCAGTGACATTACTGAAAAGGAGATGTAATGTTGCCCTGCAAGACACTGTTGAGACTGCTGGGTAATTGTCTAAATCTTCTATCATTGCTAAGGTAAACACTTGTAACCACAGAAATGTTTGAGCCTCCTAGCAGAGCTTTTGGCGTGCTTTCACCTTCCTGACCTCTAAGTGTCGAGCTCTCCTCTGCAATTTCTTCTCATGCTGCGTCTTGCCAGTGGAGGAGAATCCTCCCCTCGCCCCCCCAGCCACCCTAAACACATTCAAATAAACCATCCAGTGGAAAAACAAATATTGTGTGATCTCTTCACCTTTTGTCTGTGTTTGGGAAAGACAACATAATCTTTTCTATTTCAGAAGCAAGCTCTCTCCCGTGCTTTCCAAAACAGTAGTGTTCTCCCTGCTCTGTGAAGAGCCTGGTGGCTCTGGGCTTTATTTGTTTCTTCTCCTTGATAAACAACTTCATGGAGTCTGTTTGTCATTCAGTGGCCCTATGTATTTCACAAAAGAAAAAACACACACATGAAACCCATTTCCCTGTTGATCAGACATTACGATTTTCCTACTGCACCAAAGCTGGAAGTTTCAGTAATACAGAAAAAAAAAAAAAGGGGCATTATCATTCCAGATTAAATAGAGCTTGTTCTTTGCTGTACAGGCAAGGTAAGATTATTGAATATTTCACAGCATTCTTACACTTCCTTAACACAGTTACATCTCGTTTCAAAACTCTATACCAAACTTCACTTGTCTTAGTTAACTCACAGATTACAGCTGATGGCTCTCTACCATCTGTTTCCTGGAGTACAGTGTCTGTAGTGCCGTGCTGTGATTTTCAAATCAGCCCTTAAACTGTGATAAACAGAATATCAAAATCCTTCATCAGCCAGCTAATGAATTACTTAGGAAAGAGATAATTACCACGATATCAAAAATGCTTTTGCCCATCAGCTAATATAACATACTCATCACTCACACAATATCTCATGTAGTATGCTTATAAAAAACTCCCAAACATATAAAACACATTTTAATTGCCAAAACTTGATTCAAACATTATAAATAAGCATAGCTTGAGTCTGCAGATATGCAGCATGGTCTTGTTTCATGTTTGCTGTGCAAACCCTAGAAGCTTGGTATCAAATTCACTTCTTGCTACCTCACTCTGCCATAGGATATACACGTACATATATGTGTTTAAATATGTAACACACTGAGAGTGGAGAACGCTGACAGCCCATCTCAATAAAAGGAGAGGAACAAGAAGAAAGAGTACATGCTTCCCATGTGAAATGGTAATTGTGAGAAGGACAGAGAATTGGAAAGAACATAAAAGGCACTATATTTGAACAAAATTATTTCAGACAGCCATTCCCAAACTGAGATCCAGGGACTAACTCCCTCCTGGGGAGAGCAGCTGGCTGGCTGCCTGCCTCAGCATCTTTCACCAGCAAGAGGAGCCAGCAGTCAGCCATAACATCCTCCACAAGTTTTCAGTGTGCTGGAGTCCTCTTATGAATTTCTGGCACTCACAATCCCTATTGATTTAAATGGGGCTTGAAAGCCATCAGAACTGAGCACTAGACATCTTCACTGAGTAACAAAGTTTACAGTGCAAAAAACCTTCAGAGGAAATTTGAAAAAAAATAAAAACAGAGGACTGTCTCTAGGACAACAGCAGTGGGGAGGAATACCCTCCAATTGAAAATAAATCTGTTTCCTGTGATGTTTTTAACTGCAGTTAAACCACTCAGTCTTAAACTGCAGACAAAACATCCTGGATTTTGGGTACATCCCAAAGCACCCACGTACACCTTGCTGATAGCAGTACTGCTCCCAAGCCCAGTAAAAGGACTTGCACAAAGAGCTCTTCCCATGCCTAGGGTTTCCAAGGACTTGGACCAAAGACTGCACTTTCTTGTGGATTTTGTTATTGTTTCTCCAAACTTCAGCAGTATTTTATAGCTTCTGCCCTCTGAACCACTAACTATTTTTATAATATGGATTAATCCCTTTTTCAGTTTAAAGAAACAGCTGAGACAGCAAGCTTTAACAATTTCATATTCTAAACTCTAATTGGTTTAATGTCATATTATTTGTTCAGGAGTGTTGCTGCTTTAGTCAAGTTTCAGTATAATCCCAACATAATCCCCAATTTTTTTCCCCTTTTACATCTCATGCTTCTCTGAAACATTTTAAATGTTTTGATCTACTAAACACTTACTGTGTGCCTTGTTTTTTGCTCAGTATTTTCTTTGATCACTTCTTTGAAACTTAATCCAACAGGTGTTATTTTAATTAAAAGCAAGTCTGTCATCATTTTTTTATAATAATTTCACTATTACAGAGTATATTTTATGCTTTTTCTTCCTCTTAAAATTCCTTAGTTTAGGACTTGCACAATAGAGATGTTTTTTGTAATTACTGTTTGTCATAGGGTGTGCATATATACTTATTCTTCCTATTCTGTAATGTTATTTGATCTTAGTGGGATTTCCTCTTGGATTTAAACCCTTGAAAAGAGATGGACCTTCTGGAGAGCATAAAATGACCAATTTAATGCAATAACAACAGCGGTTTTCCTTGAATGCAGCTGTGTTGTCACAGGGCATAAAATTTGACCTTTCGCACAAAGACAGCAGAAGTTCTTGGTATTCCCTAAGACATCAAAACAAGGATCAGGGCTCAGTCTTGAAGCAGCCATAAAAAGTTCTTGGAACAAAACTGTTTAAGCTATTTTACTTTTATCCAGCAGGCCATACAGCTGCCTGGTGACAGCCTGATGAAATCTGCAGAGTTTGCATAGGAAAAGGTACATTTCTTTGTTGGGATCTTCCTTTGGTCATGTTTTGCCTTTTCTAAGCATGTCAGGCTTGATCAGAAAAATGGGAGTAAGAAAAAGTGGATTTCTACACCAGGGACCCACCCAAGGCAAGGAAGTCCCATGCTGAGAGACTGTTTCATTCTTGCAGTGGGAAGGAACAGGGTCTCGCCTCATTTTAAATTAGGTCCTCTTTTATTTGCAGGTACCCATTTTGCCTGCCGCAGCATACAAAGCCATACAAAGTATTTCTCCTATACCCAGACTGGAGTATGTAAAACCACAAAAGGCATTCATTAACTCATAAAAGGATCCTTTTCATTTGCTCACTGTTGTGTGGTGCGGAAAGCAAGGAGAAACAAGCCATGGAAAACAAAAGAAAGCTGACAAGTAGAACATTGCATGTCAGGGATAAAAAGCCACTAAGAGCCAGGGAATTGTCATCACACTGGAGTTACATCAGACTATAACCATCTCCAGCAATATTTCACTAGCTCTCCCCATACACATCACTGTTGCATAGTGATCTGTCAGTCAAATAACTCTAAAAATAACAGCCAAATGCCCTTGAAGTTCTGGAACTCCTTCCTTGATGTGCTGTGCTTTCAAGACCTGCCATGTCACACAATCCGTTGGACTGCTGTTCTGCACTGCAGGGATGATTCCCAGAGGTTTAGGATACTGCCTTTGTCCTGATGAGGCTCCAAAGAGTGAGTCCTTTAATGAGTTAATGACAGAGCACTACATCAGGTGAAAGCCAATGGGTTCAATGTCCATAAAAAGGAAAGTTTGTCTTCGGTTCATTATAAAAAAAATAAATTTGCTAGCAAGAAAATGTTTAAAACAGTTTATGCATCCAGGAACCAGCCACCACATCCCCTTCATAACCTTGGCTTTTCCATGCCTTCACACTACTCAGATTGAAAATATTCATTATTGCATATTCTCCTCTCCACATCTTAACTACATATTGAAACTTTGAGAAGCCAGTCATTTGGCCAAATGTTCCTATTACAGGTTCTCTTCTAAAATAAAGAAAAATATCATAATCAAAGCACTTTAAATTTTTGTAATGCTATCAGGAAGAAAGAGAAAACTTTAAAACCAATTTTCCATCATAAAAATGGTAACCAAACAACCCAGAGGTAAATACTATTAAAGAAGCACACACAGAAAAAAAAATCACCACTTAGTGTAATTGTATACTGAAAATTGTAGGGGATGTAAGAGATACAAATAAAAACATCATTTGAGAAAGGACCCTTTGCACTCTGACTGAAGCTCTCAGCTAGAGGCTGGCGACACACTATCTTTTCCTGGTCCAGTCAATCCAGTTATTCCATAAATTTCAAGAGGAACCAGGGAAACATTTCTTGTCCTACCCTGACTTCTTACGAGAGAGATCCTGAGCTTCCCACCAGGACCTTTTACCCCAGCCACTCTCCTGGATGGTGCTGCAGCTCAGGTGCACAGGTCCCCATGTCATTATGTCCTTTATAAAGGCTGCTGAAGATGGGACCACACATCCAACCAGGATGTCGGGGCACTGCTTGGGCTTAGGGTGCTTTATTGAAAGGCTGGACTGAGTAAACTCAAATAGCTTGCTTTTACCAAAAGCCATGCAAAGAAACATTCTCAGATTCAGGACCTTAGAGCAACTGGATAACAAAAGTTATAGTAGTTGGCATAGATAAGGAATGGGAGAACCACCAGTGAAATTACCCAAACTCTCTAAGAAACAAGATGACACTACATGGAAAGTGGATTACAGTTATTTTTCTGCTGTGTTCTGAGACTTAGGCCAAAAAAATAGCAGGATATATGTCTGGTGGAAAATAAAGAGGGATGTTTTTTTTTAATTCTCAGTGTAGTACTTAGCTAGAAAGCCACCCATAATGGAGAGCTCTTATTTCACAATAAGTACATAATGAAACTGAAAATAGTCTCTTCATGCCGCCGAGGTGACAGTAGTAAAAGTCCCTCAGAGTCCTAAATATGTCTTAGCAGATAAAAGTTGCAAATAGGCATAAATGTTTGCAGTCACTACTAATGAATGCTTGCTAAACTAATATGTTTCTCAGCAGATCAGCAGGACACAGACATCTCCAAACCCAAGCATGGAGACCACAGTTGGTTGTATCACTGCATGTCCTGATGCTGCTGGAAGCAGAACGCAGCAAGAGGGGAGCAGCTGCCACTCTAGGAACGATTTTTCCAGCAACAAATAACTTCCTTGCATGATAGTCAGTCTGTTTGCCTCCATCCCTTGCTCCCCTTCATTCTTACCAAACTATTTTCCCTCGAGCAGCTTTTCCCAGGCCCTGGGCACCACATACTCTTGCATAGAAAATAATGATTTAGTAGCGTCCATGCAACTTTTGGGGTAAAACAAGACATATCATGGAAACGTGTTTCTTCTCTCTTCTCCTGCTACCAGTATGGTGGCATCAGCTAAATCTGATGTTTATTCCATTTTGTTTAGGCAGATAAAAGGTTTTTAAAGTCTTGGTAATCAAAACTGATAAACACACCCAGGCTACCTGCAAGCATTCAGGCAGTGTCATGCATGCACAAGTGCATAATGCAGAGGAAGAATTGCTTCTAGTGAAATACAACCTTTCTTGCATCAGAGTAACAGAAACCTCCTTTAAACCTTTTCATAATGCTATTTTTGTAATAACAATAAGAAGCAGCAACACACAAGGGACAGTCCCTTTCATCACCATCCATCACAAAGAGAACATATATGAGATCTCTGGATTTTATTTCCAGCTCCCAAAGTGAAAGAGAAGTTATCCCATAGAGCATCAGCTCCTGCTAGTTCTGGAAAGTGTTTTACAACATGGAAATGCAACCTACAAATCCCTTCCTACTCAGCCCTTTTCAACCCATAAGCCCTTGTGCTGGAGCAGCTCTTGTAAGTTTAAGTAGTGGATGGGAGGTTATGGGCAGTGTCTGAGCCCCACCAAAGCCCCATCTGGGGGACTGGAATGGAAGGGAAACAGCACAAAAGGACATTCCATGAGTTTTCCTCAGCAGACATATTTATACTGAGCACAGAAAGCACTGACCACCAGAGGTAAAGCTCAGAGGATGCAAATACTGAAAACAAGAAAGTCTGTCCTGTTGGCTGAGTTCTGTCCTTCACTGCCTCTCACAGACTTTCTTTTTACTCCTGAAAACAGATATTCCTGTGGGATTAAAGTAGGTCTCAGGAAGATAGAGACCACACTGGAGGAAAAGACTTTTTTTTAATTCTACCTTTCAACCAGAAGATCCAGTTTTCTTTTACACAAAACACCCACACCTTTTTCCACAAATCTATCCAGGAAAAAGTTTATCGATGTCTTCAGCATTAACCATTTGAAGTTTTAGAGATGGCAGAATCATGTGGTTCTAAACCCAGAGATGGCACGTACATAGTTTGGATTCATTTTATGTTTTGGACAATGGACAGAAGATTTAAACCATTCCCAGAAAGGAAAAAAGCCACCATCCCACAACTACAAGTTGAAGATTTCTATTATTAAAGTATTAGAAGACTTCTATTATTAATGCATTTATTTATAAGCATCATGACTTAGAAAATTTGCTACTTGTGTGGGGAGCTGTTTCAAGGTAGTAACAAATTACAGAGAAAGCATTTAAAAATATGCATATTTGGATTTTCTTTTTTACTTTCCAGACTGGGGAAAGCTACGTGCATTTTTACAATTGGAGATTATTTTTGTGAACAGTGCTAAAGAGAGAAAAAAATTAATTAATCTATTAATATCTGTGCCCTAAAATTTCAAGCTGTTACTATTGCCTCTTGACTTCCCCCTGAATGCAGTCAGTAATGGGTAAATGCTGGACCCCTGTAACTCTCTGGTTACAGCCCCTTACATTTTTCTGGTTGAGGTGCTACAACATAGGAGGAGCTGGGTTTTTTCCTCTCTCTTTGCAATGCTTAGTTTCTGAAATATACAGGTTTTCATGGAACCTTTTAGGTTAGACGTATTATTTAACAAAGTGTGTATCAAACACCTGGAAAATCACTCTCCTTTAAAAGTTTTATGATGGAAAAGCAATTACCCTTTAAGCCATGTTTCAAAGTCACTTCACAAGAATCCTTTGGAAGCAAACCTCAGCTTTCTCTCCTCCCTAACACCCAATGTTACCCAACAAGCATGTAAACTACTGCTGATTTTATTATTTTAAGATCTAGTAATAAAATATAGATGATGATTTTATTTTTTATTTGATATCTCTGGGTAAATTAAATCTTTAAATAGATCAGGATTGACTTAGTTTCAAATATTTCTCTTCCTTACCAGGGTTTGAATTTGTACAGCTATTAGAGCCAAGTTTGTCTTAAGCTTTTTTCGTACATCAAAACAAAGAGCAAATATGAATCAAAGGCCTTGAGATTCCAGATGAAAGAAAACGTAAATTAAAAAGCCTGTGTGTAGGGAAGAAAAAAATAAAATAAAAGGCTTTATGGCAAGAAAATAATAAAAAATAAATTTAAAAAAAGGGCAAGAGCCAAGCCAACAATCTACATCTAACAATCTAATTATCTGAAAATATAAAGAGCAGCCACCATGGTTTGCCAGGTGCATTAAGTGGCAAGCAAAGATGCAAGGCTTGAACGGAAGATTGTACCAGTGGGATACTCTGGGGAGCTAATTTCATTTTTACTCAGGGGAGCAACACACAAGGGCTGGGTCTATAATGCAAAACACTGCCTTTGGGGTATTTTGAAATAGGATTCAAAGGTCTGTTTAGCCAAAAATACAGGGACAGTCAAATCCCTTTCCAGATTCTTCCACCAACTTCCCAATTCAGGGAACTGGCTGATGCTCTTGACAGGCCATACTCCATCATATTTGAAGAGTCATGGCAGTCAGGCAAGGTCCTGACTGAAAAAAGGGAAACCACTTCTCTGTTTTTGAAAAGGGAAGAAGGGAAGATATGAAGAGCTACAGAGAGGTGAGCCTGGCCTCTGTGTGTGGGAAGATCATGGAGCAGATCTTCATGGAAGCCATACTAAGGCACATATGGGACAAGGAGGTGACCAGAGACAGCCAGCACAGCTTTACCAAGGGCAAATCACACCTGAACAATCTGGCAGCCTCCTACAAGGGAGTGACATCAACAGTCAACAAGGGAAGACCAAGATGTGTTGTCTACCCAGATTTTTGTTGTCTATTCAGATTTTTTCTGACACAGTCCCACATGACAGCCTTACCGCCGGACTGGAGACACAGGTGTTTGGTGGATGGACTATTCAGGGGAGAAAGTATTTGGTCAATGGCTCTGTGTCCAGGTAGGGGCTGGTGACAAGTGGTGTCCCTCAGGGCTCTGCCTTGGGAGCGGCACTCAGTATCTTTATCAACAACACAACCCAGACAGTGAGATCACTGATGCCCTCAGCAAGTTTGCAGATGACACGAAGCTGAGCAGGGTGTCTCACACAACAGAAGGAAGGGATGCCATCCAGGGATGGCACCAAATTGCTTTTTTGCTGCTGCTCAGTGCTGCTGTCCCCGCCTTGCCCTGCCTGAGTGAAGGACACGGAGCTGCCAGGCTGCAGCGCCAGGAGCAGCAGGAGGGGCTGCCCTGCTCAGGGGGAGCTGAGTGTTCCCCCCAGCACCAGTCACACACCTCATCATGCTGGCCCCCACAGTACCTGGGCACTGGGCAGAGCTGCTCCTCTGGTGGCCCTGGACAGGGCAAGGTGTGAGCCACCCCTGGGGTTCCAAGCAGGAGCAGCAGGAGACAGGACTGGAGAAAGTTGTGCTCAGAAAGAAGAAAGATATGCAGTCCTGACCTTTAATGGAGACCCCGGGTAGGACATGTGGCTGGAAGTCCCATGTGGGGCTTTTCTGGGCAATTAGGGCTCGTTAACATAATCATATTGGTAACAGGTGGGGAGCTTGTGAGATTGCTCAAGGCTGGAGCTTGTTCTCCAGTTTATTGTTTTGCACAGAAAAAATGCAAATATCTAAAGCTGAGACTCTGTCGAGGTCCCAGGGATAAGAAATCTCCCTTAACTTGCCCTGTCTGAGAAAAGCTGAGGACACACTCCACAGGAGGCTTCTCCAACTGTAACTGGAGCACAAACAATTTAATACAGGACACTGTTGACTTCCTCTCTTTTTCTGTTCAAGAAAATCTATTCTCTTGAGGTGTTCTGAAAGTCACTGAATTTGGGAACAGCAGACACTTTATAATAACTGGAGCAGTGAAGGGAACAGGCTGTGCTGGGTGAACTGGCACAGTTATGCTTGGGTATCTCACAAAGGCACAACAGAAATTCCAAACAGTACCAAACAGTAAGTTACAACAGGTGCAAAACTCAGGGCCAGTTTATCTGGTTTATCAGGTCTCTTCAAGGAATGAAAAATAAAATTAAACTGAAAGCCATGATTTGGTCAAGGTCAAATACTTTTGAATGCATTTTACCACTGTTTAGGATTCTAATTCCTTGATAAATCATGAGAAAACAATGAGATCACCCTCAGTATCAGTTCACTAAGTGAAAGACTGTCATATTGCCAACTTGCACATATATAAAGGCACCTAATAATGAAATATTATGGTTCATAATCTTCAAATACCCCAGTGAACTTGGTTTGCAGACATAAACCTCATCAGAGCCACACTCTTCCCATCAAAAACAAAGCTATTCCATAAATATACACTCCATTTACCAATACTGCAACATTTACCAGAAAAAAGTACTGCTGAGGACTACTAAAGTGGACTCTTGTTTCACAGTTCCCAGTAGTGATAATGCAATGTTTGAGATTTGTTCTTTGGACCAGATGCTCACTGTTTGTAGGATGTTTCTATTGTTTCCTGGATTAAAACAATCCCTTTTACAAATTGTAATGATGCTGCTTCTGCATCCTATGTAAGCTACCCTGAAGCATTTCCCACAGTCTCCAAAGTGAGACACTATCAGCATGAGATGGGCACATGAGCTGGAGCTCAGTGAAGTTTGAAAATCTGGCTGAAACAGGGGAACAGATTGTTGTCAGCCATAGCTCAGATAATAAATTATGTTGTTTAAATGTACTTTCTGAGCCAGGGCCATGCATCTATTTTTGCTCTCAAATGTGCACTGCTTTGTGCTGTATTCACAGCACACTGACAGCATATTGAGAAGCTTTGTTTCTGGAGCCTTTCACGTTGCATCATCTTGATTCAACGGGACTTGCACACTCCAGAAAATGACTTGTCCCCTCATCAGTGGACTCTGCCATGCTGGATTAAACTTATGGGAAATTGAAGTTTATTGGGAAATTTTAATTTGGAAAATTAAAGCCTTCTGAGTGAAACTTTGCTTATGCTAAAGCATCAGCAACTTTATTTCATATGATTATTCTCAAAGAATAAAACTTGTTCCCTTAAGAACAAATTTCTACCAAGGCCTCAAAACAAAAATACCTGAGTAATGCTGAAAATCATCAAGTATGAATCCATGCAAAATATTTCCCATGATAATCACTTTTCAGCCAGGGGCCATGTATTTGCTCACCCATGCCCCAGGCAGCTGACAGGGCGGCTCGCCCGCTTCCCCCAGCCCAGGAAACACTTTCCACCACACCCAGGGTTTCTTACAGGTCAGAGCTTTTTATTTCAATTATGAGCCTTGGGCAGAATGTCAAACAAAACAGTTATTTGCTTAGCTTGGGCTACCACCCTGCCTCTGGAACTCCTTCCTTTCAGCTCCTCTGCTTTGGGGACTATTGTAGGACATTGCTTGAAACTTCAGTAGGGAGCATCTGGACCTGCTTTGGACAGCCTTTGCAGCTGCACAGGGCTCACTGGCCAGGGGTCTCTCCAGCCTGCTTAAAGAGCTGTCTTTTGTGGTGAGAAAACTCTGTTTGGTACAGGACACACCTTTGTCTACAACCTGGACTCTTGTGGCTTTCAGGCTTCAGAGCTTTGTTTGGTTGCAGATTTGAGGAAGAAATACTCTTCTGCACACACGTATGGACATCCCTCCACTCGTGCATCCTGCTGCCCCTCAAACCCTCCCACCTCTCCCAGGGACATCAAGCCTGACACAAGCTGGGCTAATAGCAGAGCCAAAAGCTGTTCCTCCATGCCTGTCTGAAGGAGCTTTTAAGGCAGATCTTCTGACAAATTTGGGAGCAAGATTAGAGCGTGGATCACCTTCCCAGATCAGCTACCTGCATTTTCCTTCCTTGTTGTTTTGTAGTCCATCACTGATTGTAGAATATTCCCTGCTTGTAGTGAGCTCCAATAATGCCAGCCTGCCAAAGTGCTTTATTTGGCTTACAGGGCTCTTCTTAGGGACCAACGGCTAAAAAATCCCATTGATAAGTAATATGTAAAAGGCCAGACTGTGCAATTAGTATTTTGCCATAAAAATTATGCAGGACAGATTTTTTAAAAAATCTAACTCTGCAAGTATATTATTTTGTCCTTTTCTGGAAAAAAAAAAAGGAGCTGTTTTAATGTTTGGTCCCCCTGGAGCCCCTTGGCTTTTTCCCACATCTTCCAGATAAGGAAATAAACCTAAATAAATATTTGGCTTGAGTTAAAGGTGATGTCTTCAGGGAAGGCCAGCAGCTTTGCTTTTCCAGGGAGGCCACTGGGATGCAGTGGCTGCTCCAGCTGTGGCTGCTTGGCCCCAGCACCTCCATTGCCCTCCCACCCATCTGCCCTCCCTGCTCACATATAAACCCCTTGAGTCAGGGACCCTCTGCATGAGTGACCACAGGACTGGGGCAAAAAAGAGCTCTCGTCTTTCATCGAGAAATATGCTAACAAATAAAAATATATGGCAGGAATCTTCCTTTTAACTCACTATCATTTGGAAGTTGGTCTGTCCATAACCTCAGCATTGAGGCATCACAGGCATTGCTTTTATTTTCTTTGAGCCTGTTTAAGAGGAACACAAAACCACCAAGGGACAGATTGCTGTACTAACTGTAATATAGGACAGCACCACAAACATAACTCCACCAAAAAAAAAAAATCATCAGTATTTTAGATATGTGAAATAATTTTTCCTAAGATAAAAGTGGATTTTTCTTGGACTGTGAGATGGGATATTACCAGGGTTGTCAGCATTTGGCTCACAAATGACAAATGCACAGTGTCTGAATGGATTTTTCTTGAGGGGTGTAAACTAACATTCTGAATTAGATTTTTATGAACCATGAATATGAGCATTGATAAAAAGAACCTTTTTAGCTCTGGGCTTTCCATGACTTTGCTGTTTATTTCCAAAGCTGCTTGTGACAGCTTATTCATTCCCTGATATTGTTTATTCCTGGTAAAAAGAGCACACCCAACCCAGTGCAGATATATGTGCAGATAAGCAGTTTTCAACCCAGAAGGGTGGAGAGTTACTTCGAGAGGACCATGAAAGGACAACAGAAAAAACTATTTCATATGCACTAATCTGAAACATGCATAATTTCTGGAATTCGCCTCACTATGACTGGAAAAATAAAAACAACCTAACAATATTAAAAATATTGAAAAATTCTGACATAGATAAAGTAGTAATTTGCCAGATCTGGAAATCCAGTGGGGACTGTGCCAGGAGACCTCAGTACCTGCTGCTGAGGTCTTGTGATACTACCCATCCTTTTGTAGTAAATTTTTTTGTTTTGGCTTCCACAGTGGAATAATATAAAGGAAACAAGAGAAAGAGAGATGGTGTTAATACAGCCTGTTGTAAAGAACTGCACTGCATATTCATTATCTGAATCTAAGGTACACAATTACACTTTGACTTCAACAAATCCCTCTAAAAATATTTGGACAACAGCAAGAAAATGTTTTCACTTTGAGTGTGTAGACTTACTCTGCCCCAAAAATTAACTTCAGTGTAGGCCAAAAGTGATGACCTGCTTGCAGTCATGTAGGGTATATACTCATGGATGGTAGAGAACACAATGGGCTATGGAGGTCTTGTGTCATATTGCTTTTTCTGCTCAACTCTATGACTCAGCAGCTCTTACCTGGAAATGAGATTGAGCTAAATTCAATTATTTAGGAAAAATATTAGCATATGGCCTTGAAAAGAATTCAAAGTACCCTCTACAGCATGCTCTCTGTCTCAAAGCAAGAAGTGACCCACTCCTAGCACAGATTTCAACATCCACATATCTCCTCCTGCTTTAGCATTTGTGAAGAAATTGCAGGCTGCAGTTTGTATAATTTACAATAGTCATTCCCCAAATTGTCCCTCCTGTCTCTAACCCAGTTTTGTTCAACTCGCTCTTGAATAACTGGAGTTACCTGAAACAAAATCTCTGAGCTCCCCTAATAAGCAGAGTGGGAACCACCAGCAAGGACTTACAAAACCCTGATAGCTGCTGTATAAATATCCAACACTGTAATGCAATATGTACCAGTATGGCATATGGATCCCTTAATACTGGTTTTCCATCAGAAAAATAATGACCAACACATATTTTATACAATGACCACTATTACTAAATTGCATTAATTAATCTAAAAGGCAAAGAAGGTTTGTTTTCTAAGTGGTTTCCTTGTGGTCATCAAGTTATTAACCTCTTTAGCTGTGAATGAAATTCAANCTGATAGCCAATGGCACAGACCCCTGATTGAAATAAGGCTCTCAGTCATGCATTAAAAAATGATGGTTTCTGAGGCAGCAGATTCCAAGTGTCAGCAGGAACCTGATTGCTTCTTTCCCTTGCTCCATCTGCAGCACNTTTCACATCTGTGGAATGCAGGGAATTTCTGAAAGGCACAAAAGTATCAAGCACAGATGTGCATCCATTCATTATCCACAAGACAATGCATACTATACATTAGTCAGTCTTGGAAAGCCTCTTGCCAACTGTTGATCTACAAGAGAAACCTGCAAATAATTTAGTGAGGATTGGCCTGTGGGCTGTCTATAGTCCATCTGTGACACACTAGCATCCGCTTGAGGGACTGCTGATGAACATTTTTAATTTATGCCTGGCTTTGCAAAACGCAGGGGTGGACTTAGCAGAAAGCCCTTTACTTCTCCCCATGGTTACATCCATGGGGCATAAGGATATCTGTCCCAGGATGTGATCCAGGAGCAAACCTCTCTGAGATGAGCTAGATAAGTGGGGACACAGTGAAGGGCTTTGGGCTGTAAAGCCTCACAGGGCACTGAGCCCATATCAAGAATGCTCACAGCAGTCCCTTGCCTCAGGGTGAGAGACTTTGGGCTGTCAGGGGTCAGGGCTGGAGTGAAAGCAGCTAAAACCTGGCAGGAAGAGGAAACTCAGGATGGAATGGTCTCGTGCCCCTCATAATTCTTTACCTAAAAGGTGGTTGCCCTAGGTAGCACTCCTCTATTCCATCATAGAAGATGGATTGGAGGGGACAGGAAGAAGTCCTAGGCGTACCTATGCATTGAAGGACTCACCCGTGCCCCTGGTTGCTGTGACTACACAAGTGATCTGGGAGAACAAGAGGAAAATCCAGGAATTTTTACGCATCTCATCTGGGCCAATTAATACAAAATTATTGCTATTATTTTTATTTTGCTCAGAGACAGATTAAGCTGAAAGAAAACAAAGATCTATAGCATGAGCTCTTTCACAGATGGAACATTCTGATCTTGTATTCCCTTCAGTATCGGAAGAAATATCCTCTCACTTGGTGAATGGTCTGACTAGGATGTTTAATGAAAAAGAAGGGCTTTTTCTCTTCTTCCAGCTATTCTTTAAGAGGCAGAGGCAGCTGTGTCTTCGTTTTGTGAG
>WBNQ01052990.1:0-18259 GCA_013401375.1 Spizella passerina | reverse complement strand
AGATGGGCCATCACTAAAGCAAATTACGTAGGGCAGCGTTTCTGAGGCAGCAGATTCCAAGTGTCAGCAGGAACCTGATTGCTTCTTTCCCTTGCTCCATCTGCAGCACGTGGCTTTTGGGCCTGGCTCTCAAGCGCTCAGCAGAGGTTGACAGGCTGTGATTTATGAACTGTTATATTCCTCACTGCGGATCCCAAGCGTGCAAGGATGGGCAATGAGGATTAGAGCAACTCCCAAGGCAGGGAAACCAGTGACGAGCAGGAGGAGCCTCTGACCTGCTTCTTGGCTGAGCACTGCTCCACAGCTTAATGGGAAAGCTAGTTCTTTGGGAAAGCCACTCCAGAGAGGTTATGTGGCCAAAGATATAAAGAGGAAATCCTGAGCAATGATAGAAGGAGTTGATGCTGCGCTTACTCATCTCCCTTCAGTTTAGGATATCATATAATATAGAAAACTGACTGCAATCTCCTTATTTTCCATCAGTTTCTTCCAGGACAGATGTACAAAGTGATACTTCACTCTGCAAACTGAACAAGAAAGTGGCCTCCTGCTCATTTTACCTTCACTCTTGAATTCTCAGATGTGTATGTATGTATTTATCTGCATACCTATAGGCATGTTCACAAATTTCATATATTCTGCATGTTCACAACATGCACTGACAGTTCTGGAATTATATTTTTTGTGCCACAGAAGGCATCTAAAATGTANTGGTGAATGGTCTGACTAGGATGTTTAATGAAAAAGAAGGGCTTTTTCTCTTCTTCCAGCTATTCTTTAAGAGGCAGAGGCAGCTGTGTCTTCGTTTTGTGAGAACATAATCATTTCAGTATGCAGCAAGCATTTTCTGAGAATGCCTACAACAGGACAAAAGCAGTGGTTGGGTCTTTTAATGCTTTGTGTCTTGGGTTTGGGGTTTTTTCCCCTTTTCTGAGGGAATCACTATTTACGGGAGTAGAAACCTGGAGGTTTTGTTAACCACACTGTTAACAAAACCTCCAGGTCCATTCAAACTTAAATATGCCTTTGAAAAGGTTTGCACAGACAGCTGCTATACTTCATTTTGGGGACACAAGATCTACTGTTGCTAAGGACTTGAGGGGCAAATAGCACTGTTTAAGGACCTTGATGTGTTCCACTTAGTTCCACCCTAACTGCTAGGTTGCTTAGTCATGTGAAGATGAGGGTAAAAGTGTTCAAAGGTTCCACCTGAGGCACCTGGAAAACATAACACCAAGCAGGAAAGGTCCTGGAGGCATCAGGTACCTCCAGAGTCAAGTTGCAGCTTAGCCAGCTTTTTCAGAGCAGTTTTGAATGGAGGTTCCTAAGATGTTTATGACCTTTTCCACTGCACTGGTTGCTGGTAGCAGTAGCAGACAGATGGTTTTTGTAGATCATTATTTTTTAAAAAAAGGATGGAAAATGCCAGTCGTGCCAGTTTTCTCAGAAGTTCTTTCCAAGTTTCTGAAGTGTACAGCAGTTGGCAACCTCATGGCCATTACTACCTGCAACTTCTTTCTCACTGTGCCAGCTGTGGGATTGAAAACCCAGGCTACAGCCTCAAAGCCTCTCATCAAATGAAGAGACCTCATCCATTATCTTGGATCAGTGTCATCCTTGGCAGATTAAAGAGGAGCTGCAGTGTCTGCCTGCAGTACAACACTGTGTAAATAGAGAAACCAGAGTAATGCTGACAGTAGCTATGACTCTCCTTGGAGAGGGTAGTCCTGAGCTGCTCTTGTGCAGGAAAGGATTACCATGACAGCCTGGTTGTGCCAGGACAAACGTTTTCCCCATCATTTCTATGGTGGGGCAGGCCAGCTCTGCATCACACCCTCTCCAGAGCTCAATACATCTGGTTTTGGTTTTATGAAATTCCTGATGCCCTGTCTTGCCACAAATCTAGTCATGCAGTGGTGTCTATCAAGTCACCAATGCATGGCTGTAGCAAGGAATTCTCTATTTCAGGGGATGCATCTGCTACTCATTCCTAGGCCGTCATCTGATGCTGCTAGATTATATAATGAATTTGAATCTGGCAAGAATGAGCAAGAATCCTATAACAAAAGTAGAAACCTGTTTCACATACTAGATCAAAACAGGCAGGAATGATGGAAAGAAACTGTTTCAAAACTGAACTTCACACATTCCAGTTGCAAAGCTTGGCAGACTGTCAAGAGACTGAGTGGAGACTCTGGTCTGGGAAAAGGGAGTACCCTGTCACAGCAAACTCCACAACATCCCAGCTGATAGCCAATGGCACAGACCCCTGATTGAAATAAGGCTCTCAGTCATGCATTAAAAAATGATGGTTTCTGAGGCAGCAGATTCCAAGTGTCAGCAGGAACCTGATTGCTTCTTTCCCTTGCTCCATCTGCAGCACGTGGCTTTTGGGGCTGGCTCTCAAGAGCTCAGCAGAGGTTGACAGGCTGTGATTTATGAACTGTTATATTCCTCACTGCGGATCCCAAGCGTGCAAGGATGGGCAATGAGGATTAGAGCTATTCCCAAGGCAGGGAAACCAGTGACGAGCAGGAGGAGCCTCTGACCTGCTTCTTGGCTGAGCACTGCTCCACAGCTTAATGGGAAAGCTAGTTCTTTGGAAAGCCACTCCAGAGAGGTTATGTGGCCAAAGATATAAAGAGGAAATCCTGAGCAATGATAGAAGGAGTTGATGCTGCGCTTACTCATCTCCCTTCAGTTTAGGATATCATATAATATAGAAAACTGACTGCAATCTCCTTATTTTCCATCAGTTTCTTCCAGGACAGATGTACAAAGTGATACTTCACTCTGCAAACTGAACAAGAAAGTGGCCTCCTGCTCATTTTACCTTCACTCTTGAATTCTCAGATGTGTATGTATGTATTTATCTGCATACCTATAGGCATGTTCACAAATTTCATATATTCTGCATGTTCACAACATGCACTGACAGTTCTGGAATTATATTTTTTGTGCCACAGAAGGCATCTAAAATGTAAAGGCTATGCCTTAGCCATTTTGTTCCAAAAGAGAGGAGCCACAGTCAGTAAGACCAGGACAGTAGTGAATATATCTTTGATACTGGTATTTTTCCAAGCACTGGTCCTTTTTAAAGAGTTATTCCAAGTTGGGGAATAGCATTAAACTTGAAAATACTGAGCTCTGTAATAGAGTTGCTGTATTTATTACTCTGATGTAGCTTTGGATTCGGGCTCTGATCTAGCATCTGTTTGAACCTCTGTGTTCTGTATATGGTAGGAGAGGGGGTGAAAGAGTCAGGGTCAAACCACAGATCTGGGGTTTTCTCCATCTGCAGAGCTCCAGCTTCTCAGCACAGTTTGGGAGGGGGACTTGTAGCCTACAGGGTAGCTGTGCTGTTGGCCTGTGGCTATGTCTCCTTTGCCAAAAAAGCAAAAAAAAATCCTTACAAAATATCCATAGTTATGAGAAAGAGGTTCCAAATACAGAGGAGCTCGTTGCTGTAGCTGCCCCTTGCCTATTGAGAGGCAAAGTCCAGCAGCGCTCAGAAACGAAATCTGACTCTGAGTTGTTATAACCATGAACCATTTCTTTCTATGGAGCTGTGCAACAGACTGGAACTCAGGCAGTAAAAAGTGCTTGTGTTGCCACCCACCAGGTGTCTAGAAGGTGGTCTGCTACGCTCACATTCACTGAATTAATAAGGCCACTATACCTAGAAAACCCAGAAAGTGACGTCTAACTTCCGTGTACAAGAAACCAACATTTCAGAGCAACTCCCTCATATGGATTTTATAACCAAATCCTAATTACTGATCAGTCCTTTTCAAAAATCTGCTCTGAATCAAGTGCACATCAGAATACTTAATTGGCAGTGTTAGAAAACATCAAATCCAATAATCAGCATTGCAAACAGAAACACAGACAATGTATGATTTTAGTGACTAATATGTTGCTGTTATTGTCAACTCGAAAGACCAAATATGTACTATTTTCCCTGTGTGCAGCATATGAGAAAATCCAGATTATATGCACTTCAATTTTCATCTGTTTCCTATCAAACAGTCCACTTGCATTTCACTCATAATGGTAAAAGCAAGGCTAAGCCATTCACTGTCACTTCCTGAGCCTGAGCTTTAATCTCATGTCAGACTATGTCCTGTAACAATCAAGATAACACCTGAGAAGTGATGGATCAATCCCTTCACTGTTCAGGGAAAAATGAGGTATTTTTATTGTACTTGAGGAAAAAATATGAAAAACAGATTTTGAACTATTTAAAAGTGCCAATTTCTTTTAAACTTGAAGAATATAATGATTGGCATCTTACATTTCTATCAGCACACCCACTGGGAATTAAGTTCCATGTCCATAATGTAAGCTCCTAAATATATTGGGCACATCATGGAAAGATTGATACTTCTTCAATGATGACACTGCCAAGGTAATAAAACCTTACACCGCAATGTTACCTCTTAATACCAAAAGTATACAGAAATAAACAAATAGAACATGTTGAGAAATTATACAGAAACTCTGTTAAACATTTTAAAGGGTAATAAAAATGCCTTTGGCCCATTAAATGCACTCTACTGACTACATGAGCCAGTGCCAAAAGCTATCAAAGTCTTTACAAAGAAAGAGAAATAAAAGAAAAAGGTCTAAGAACTTGGTAGGGTATGTTCTCGCTGAATAATTAAATGAATGTGCTGGGCATAACCCAGGAAAAAGCATATGGGTCGTTTCATCTTACAGAAACCCCAGTGCACACACATATACATGTACACATTATGTAAACTCACATATATTTATACCCACAAGCACACTTGATACGGGCATGAGAGCCCACGTGATGGTTTGCCAGGAATATGATACAATCAATTATCATTCTGCCCTTATCAATTCAGCAATGTAATTCTTTTGACTTTCTCTGAAATGTAAAACTCCAGGGTACATTCTAATATTACATTAAGAGACCTGAATCACCTATTAAAAATCTTTTCCCTTTTCTCCATTTTTTTTTACTTCAAGCAGTTGAGCAAGTTTCTGCCCAGATACAAAGAAGTGTCCCACAGTCCCAAGCCCAATTTCTTCTGAGCACTGAAATGTCCTGGGACATCTATTTTTTTCAATTCTGCAAATGACAGATCCAACTTAGAAATAAGTATTTCTTATTTTATTTCAGAACTGATTTATGACTAAAAAATATTACATGTATTAATGTCTGTATCAATGTGTACTTTTCTATCCCTTGTGCAGCAAATTCATGAGAGAAGATCCTAATCCTAGAACCAACTGTTAAAATGACACCTGCTGTAAATTCTTCTCAAAAGTGAACTTTTTATCTAGAGCTAGCCACAGTTTCAGAAGCTGTTGTATCTCTAAACCTGTGGATCTCTTTCTAAATGGCAATGTTTTTATACTGTACATATATTTTTTATATTTTTTATACTTTTTAAAATTTTTTATAATGTACATATGTCTAGTTGCAGTAATGAGCACCTCAAACCTTGTGATTGCATTTGCTCTGGTATCTCTTTATGCGGCCAAAAGAGCCAGGACAGGCCCTATGAGTTAAACAATTATTGGAAAACAAAATGAAGTCAAATGATACTTTCCTTCAAGCTTCTGAGATCATTGCTCTGCTTACGTCTTCCTTGTAAATATTATCTTTTATCAGAATTTCACATGGTCTACTAAATGAAAATAACAACCCACAAAGAGCTGAACTCTCTGCCCATATAAATTGCAACCCATTAGATGTAACCTCTTGAAAGATGACAAGGGACCCCTCTGTCATGTTATTCTCATGGTATTGTCTTTTTAAGGATCCAAAATACATAAAGCATCTCCCGAAGTCACTCTGAATTTGAATCCTTTTAGTACCAGTTTTATAATATAAATCACTATCTTCAAGTGAAAGGATTTGGGTAACTCTGTGCGGGTGAAGAGGAAATTGATGACTTGCTTGGAAAAATGCAAAGACAAAGGAAACACAGATGAAATTTTCACTTTGCTATTTGAAACAACCACAAAAGGTTGGGAAGTCAGACTGGGATTACTCCAGCAACTGTGTACACTCCTCTCTTTGTACAGGAATGGTAATTTAATCTATTTACAGTGACTTGTACCGTGACCTCTGGAAGGCGTCACAATAAACTCAGAAAGGATCTATGAAAAACATGTTTGAAAAATTCATATCTAACCACACGACAAAAAGTTTGGCTTCCTGTTTGAGACAGATGGAAGAGATTTCATATAAAGCCCATGTAGTTTCATTTTCTTGTGTTCAAACCCAAACCAGCTGAGGTCTACGTGACTTTAAATCACTAAATAGTCATTTTTTCCCTTTACCTAATTTAATTTTTCTCTTGCTGTTGAATTTATGCATCCTTCAGCTGCTAAGCTAATGTGTGGCATGTGACCTTCAAGGAATTTTCCATGAACATTGCTATGTAGGGCTGGAGTCAGGTTAAAACAAGATGTACACACACATGGAGGCAAGAGTAAGAATCTTCCCTATGCTCTTTCTACTAGCTTGAGCCAACTGAAACAATATTTTCGTGAAGAGTTTGAAATCCTATGAACAGCACAAAAATTTCAAATTTGGTCTCTTATCCATCCATTTTTCTCCAGGCATGTTGTTGGAATTGTGTAAGTGATAACAACACAACATAACTGACAGGGGAGAAAAAGGGCATAATAAGGATTAGCAGCACAGATAGTTTCTTATCAGTCAAATCAGGAATAAGAATGTAGACATGAGTAAGAATTTCATAGATAACATTTGGCAGCTGGTGTAAACCATGGGTAGGATGAATGGGGTGAACCTGGAATTATTGCAGATTGGCTCTTCTGCTTCAGCAGCAACTGAAGAGCTCATAACGCTGATCCTGCATAGAGTGTTATCATTAATACACATAGTTCAACCTACTAAGCTAATACAGCTCACACTATCCTGTTAATTCATTTGCCAAGCTAATCAGTCATTAACCACTCTTGTGTTTCGTCATTTATTTAATTTCCACATTTTGTAATATTTTCATTCACACCTAAAATCATAGAAGGCTATTAATGAAATGAAAGGTGGTTTGATATGGTATTTTCAGCAACATTTCCTGGAAAGTGTGTAAAATTAAATATTAATCCAGTTAAGACCTTGCTTTCCATCAAGGAGAGCATTTCTCTCACACAAATGCACAAAATTTTGCCTCAACGTGTGAAATTAAAATTATAATTCTTTGTCTTCTTGATAGGATCACAGGATAATTCCATTTGGAAGGCACCTGCTGAAGTGTCTGGCCTAGCCTCCTGCTGGAAGTGGGGCACATCAGGTTGCTCAGGGATTCAGAGATTCAGTTGGGACTCAAAAACTTGAAGGAATGGAGACTACACAACCTCTCTGAGCAACACAATATCCCAGTAAGATAATACAGTGCAATTAATTTCATGGGCAAATCCGTAAGTCCCATTCTTTTCAAGATGTACATTCTTTTACTATATATCCTCAAAAGCAAGAGGATGAAAAAGAACTGAAAAATATCCCCATCTTATTCTATTTTTATTTTTCACACATTTATTTTCTCATTAGTTGAATTTCATGAAACTTATCAGTGTGAGGCTTTTAGTATTTGTGATCCAAAATATATGTGTTTGAAAATGAATAGGGTGCTTTTATAGATCCAAGATATTTTTCTCAACAGTTGCATCTGAACTTAACTGAGACCCCTGGGACTGCATACCCTGGTCCCAGGCGTGCCTCTATTTGCCCACAGAGTGTGTAATAGCAATAATAATAGCACCAGCCTGGTGTGTGAGCCCAGCCTGCTCCTCTCCCTGGGGCCTGCAGTGAACAAGCACAATTGCTCAGCTATCTCCACTATTCTCGAAAGCAAAGCTCAGCTAGACCATTTAGTCAACTCTAACTATTCTGATTTTACATAAAAGATCACATATTAACTTCAACTCTTTCTGCTACAAGAACTTCATCATCTATAGCAGTTTTATATAGCACTTTTAGTGGTTTTTTTTTCCTGTGAGCTTGTGACAGTGTTTTGTTTCTCCCCAGTGATAGCAGAAAAGGACCTGACGAGGGCTATGAAACTTCTGCTGCATTGCAGAGCAGTTTTTAGGAAAGGTCCTGCTAGTTGGCTATTTTTATTTTCTGGCATCATTATGCATCTGGAAAAATGCCCTGAAAAATTGAGTCCAGGCACATGGACTTCAGAAATTGTTATATATTAACCAGAAATTTCCTCTTTCCCCACCTACTTTTAAAATTTTTAACAGTGGAATATATTGAAACATGCAGAGAACTGTAAGACGGCCAAGAGGACTTACATAAAGCTCACTTAAATGGTCCACTTCTGCAGCAGAATAAATCAGAGGAAATATCAGTTAGGAAAGAGGATATCTAAAGAAAGTGACTGCAAACTGCTAGTTAAAAAAAAAAAAGTGTGATATCCCTTTCAATTCCCCCTTTTCTACTCTCAAAGAGCCACAGCTAATTGGATTGCTTTCTGAAAGACTCCCATCAAATCCACTTTACTCTATAGAAACAAACAAAAAAAGAAGTCACCCTTTCTTCTCTTGGACCAGCACAGGATATTTGCAGGCTGAGTACTTGAAGGGCAATGCAGTCACTCCAGTGGGTAACAAGCATCTCCTGGGAGATGTGACAAGTGCTGAAATGTGTATGACAAACCCATTCATCTGCCCCCTGCACTTCGCAGCCCAGCATCTTTTGTCTGTGGGGAGGAAGGGAGTGGAGTGCCTCCAAGATGAGAGCAAGGTTGGAAAGCATGATCAGAGCCTGAATACACAGGCATCTGTTAGGAGCACAGGGGGTTGATATTTCTAGGAACTCCCGTGACCGTTTATAGCCATGTGTTCCAAGAAAACTCCCAACATAGTCGCTGTCGTGAACAAGGACTGCAGGGTATAAGCAAGAGATGAGCTAACCTTCCTGCCTTTTGGGGCATATTTCCTTTGGCCTGGAGCAGGCACAGCCACCCTGGTGCAAGGGTGGGGAAGGGGACAGTGTGTGGCTCCTGTCCTGCCTTAGAGGCCAGGGCACAGGCGAGAGAACAGGACCGAAGTGTTCCTCGCTGGAACAGCAATCGTAGCCAGGCTGCTCCCACCCACCCTGCTCCTGTGGCTCCTAAAGCTCACCAAGGCTGGGGACACTTCAGCAACACCTCTCCTGAGGTCTTGGCTTTGTGCTCTGTGGCACAAAGGGATGTGCTCCTTTTTGGGTCATTCTCTGCCCAAGGACAGGCACAGTGGGAGCCCCAAGAGATGCTGCACACATCCCAACCACCTCTCTCATTCCAGCTTCTCAGTGATAGCATTTTGGAAGAAAAAAGCTCCACACTCTGCTGGCAATCCTAGCACCCAGCAAGCAGGCAGTACAACCATCACTTCAACTGCTTTCTTCAAAATATCCTCTGAGCCTGAGTTTTGGCTCACCTGGCATTTGACTAATCATATCAAAGTCCTTACCTAGGCTTTGTTTCTATTTTTATTTCCTCCCTGTAATATTAGCTTCAGATGTCACTGTTTTGCTTACTTTTTAATTAAAGACTTTGACATTTTAAAGGCACTTTATATTTCCTATCTTGGCAATATTCAAAGGAGGACTACACAGATGGGCAAATAATCATATCAGATCTGAGGCAGCGCTTCCCTTCATCTTGGTCCACTTGGGTAAACCCACACCACATGCCAGTGTGAACTATTCTTGTAAAGAAGACAAGGGCTGTAAATCCCTGCTGAAACTTATTTGGGAAGGGTAATTTTGGCTATGCAAAAGTGCCATATATTAAATATAGTACAGGTGAAATTTGCTGGGAAGGGCTCTGACATTTGTAAGTTAAACAGACGGTACCTATTAGAGAGGCTCCAAATTCTGAGCAAATGTAAGATAATATAATTTTATATATAATTTATACAGCAATTTAACATGTAGTCTCTTCAAAAAGAAACACCAAACCCTGTTCAATTCCACAGTCTCTGGCCTTTAAAACTAAATAAATTGCCTTCAGTTACTCCTAGGTATTCCATGTGCAAAGGCACTGTAATATTTTCTCTTATTTCTGAATAGGTGTTCTTAGACAGTGTCTTTAAGTGAGCTGTGCAAAGATGCAAACATTTGCTGTCTCCATTCTCCTTTACAAAGCACCTGCATCTGTCTTCCTCACCTTTCCCCAGGGAGAAGAGAAGCTGGGAGCCTCACAAAACAGCAATGGCAGCCTGAACCACTCCTGAAATGCAAGCATGAAAAATGTGATGGAGCTGATCCTACCTCGGGTGGTCATGAGTTAGGAACCACAACTACAGAACCTAGTCTCGTTGAAGATATCCATGTCCTTCCTTGCCTTATTGCAAAGATTTTACGCCACAGTTGGCAAATTATCCCAGCAAGCTCTGGGATATCAGTTTTGTTAGAATAATTTGCCACTGAATTAAGTTTCTCTGTAAACCTTTCATTTCTTACTAGGCTCTAGTGGATTGAGGGGGCACCTGAGACTCACTTGTAAAACTGCAGGTGTCGGGTTTCTAGCACACAGTGTAATTCTCACAAGGAGCTTTAAAGTTAAAGCCACTCTCCCACATGAAGGTGGTCTAATTCCTGACAGGTAAGTGGCTGCTTGGTCCTGTTGTGCTCCTTTCCATGGCACTGCCTTTGGCTCTTCCATGGCACTGCAGAAGGAAAACCATGCCCGCCAGCGGGGCAGGCTGGTGAACAAAGCCAAGGACATCATACACGGAAAAACCTCTCCAGCTCAAGTGGGGAAACTAACAAAACACAAGGGGTTTTAAGATATCCTCTAGAAAAACAGCAGCTGCTTTCTTATAAAACGATGCAATGGTTACCAGCAGTTGCAGCCATCCAGGCCAAGCCCTGTGGCAATTCCACAGTTCCTGTCTCTGCTGCTGTGTCTGCAACAGAACCAAACCTAACCAGCTTCAGATGGCCTCTTTTCTCTTCACATCATCTATAAATATCCATTTCCTCCTCTAATTCCAGCATGAAACTCCCTTAGCTTGAATCTGCCCAGCTCTGGGTCAGTGACATGTTTTAGATTTGGCATCTTAGACCTCCATGCAGCAACAACTGAGAGGTCACTGCTGTTGACTTGAAGGAAGCTTTGTTACTCCACAGAGCGTGTGGCACATGGACACAGACCTGGGAAGCAGCAGGATAGCACAGTCCCAATGAATGCAGCTCTTCTGAGCTATGCAAACACATCATTTAAAATACTAAATTTGTCAGTGGTCCAGTATCAAAAATCGCCATTTGCCGGCTCTCGGGCAGCCATAACTTTCAGGAGAAGATTCACACTGGAACTAGAATCACATGAGCAATTGTACTGATTCAACATCATTTACATTTGTTACCATCCTCAAATTCAGCCATGCAGTGTAATAATAATGTTATGAATCATTTTGATAAAACCCACCTTGTACACATAATGACAAATGTGAGTAGCTCAGAAAATGTGCAGATTGCCTGGTCTGCACGCAAGAGAAGAGGCCTGCTCAATTTCAAAACAATAATAATTTTTAAAAAATGGTTAGGAATATAAACATTGATAAACTTGCCTTACAAATATTATTTTAAAGATACGTGTGACGGACTGCTTGAAGTCAAAGCCTAATTCAGCAGTTAACTTCAAGGGGACTTTTTTACATGTTTACGAGGACGCATGTACTACAGGGCTGTGCTGGCTTCCAGGCACAATGTCCTAATAACAATCACCTGCAGTCTCTGCCTTATTCCAGCAGGCATTTCCCTGTCCAAATCCCAGGCCACAAATCCCAGAGTGCTGTAACAGAGCTGCTCTGAGTGACCAAGAATGAGAGAAGGGCTGCAGGCTGTGCTTTGTTTTACATCTTTATGAGGCAGAACATAAGGCTTTCTATTCTTTGCATACATATGCAGAGTATTATCCATATGACAACCATAACAAAAGAAAGAAAATTAAAACCAGATTTATTGGAATTAATACAAAATAAACAGTTTGCTTAATATCTCTGTCTAATTTATCTTATGACAAAAGCGGAGCAAATGCTTCTGTCTAAGCTTGGGGGTTGTGTTGTAGATTAGGAAAAAAAAAACCAAAATATTTAGCTTATCTCACCTGAAAGCAATCTCCTCTTTGATCTTGTTTTGCTTGAATTGCCAGCACCACTTCTTCTCCAGGATCATCAATTCCTTCTCCATCTCTATTTGCTCTTTTCCATGGACCTGCATGGTACTTAGTTGCTGGCTGGGGTTAAACCATGACAGATTTCTGTAGCTGCACAGTCACAAGCCCTGTAGATTTTACACTACTCAGGTCATATCACTGACTGCTGTGCTTGGCCTTTGCTGCTAACAAATATTCTCTCAGATTTATTTTTACACCCCAAACCTCTAACAGTTTGAGCTTTGAACCAGACCAAAAGCATATAAACACAATAGCTTGTCTTTGCTGTATGGAGTATATTCCATTAGAAGAACATCTGTAAGGCTGAAAAAGTAAGATCCTGTTATGTGGCAGATGGTGCCAATTCAGTCCTCTTTGGAAACAACCTCTGGTTACTGCATGCTCCAGTTTTCCATAGCAGTCCCACTGCCTGCATGGCATGTTTTGGCTGACATGTAGATCCCAATTCTTAAGGATCCTGGTACTCAGATGAACAAGCTCCCAGAAAGCTGATGGATCAAAACTAAAGTAAATTCATACATTTTTTAAATTTATAAATAATAAAAAAAATGGCTTCTATTGGTTGCATATATCACCACAGGATACTATGATACTCAGGATACCAGCAAAAAAATTAGATAAAATGCTGATTTGTGTAATGGATCTGATCCAAATTTGTTATAATATTTACCTCAAGATTCAAGCCTATGTAATGCTGGTGCATTGTTTGCACATACAAACTATGTATAATTAGAGAAAACAGTGTTTATCATGCAGCATGTTAGTCTCACCTAGCACAATCACATTACCAAGTTCTTTGGTGAGAAACAGTGAGAATACTGATGGATAAATATTTGTGTGGTTCTTGTCCCATTTTCTCTATGATTAAATACACTCCTTTGAGCTAAGCTGTGTCCTTCACTCCCAAACACTGAAAATTCTTGGTGCACTAAAATGTTCCCCAAGTTGACCTCATGTGCTTTTCTGAGCCCCATCTCTATCCTGTCTCATGAGGGCCTGCTGGGGCTGGACAGGCTCCAGGTGAGGGAAACTTGGACAAGGAGGGAAAAGCAGAAGCTCTGAATGCTTCCTCTATCCACGGTCCAGGACACCAGCCTGGCCAAAGCAGAGTTGCCTGAGACTGCACAGGGTGAGTGTTTCACTCCTCCAGCATCCCCATCAGCCAGCTGTGGCACAGCAGTGCAGAGCCATTTCCAAGCACAGCTGGGCCAGGTGGCCACAGGGAAGGGGCAGGGTGTCCTTCCAGATGGACAGGAACTCCAAACAAGGCAGCACTGACAAAATGACAAAGGGGAGATCAGATCCTCAAGCAGTTAACAATATCCAGCTGACACAGACTATGCAAATCTATAAAATTCACAGACCCAAAGAAGGAATGGACTTGTTTGTCCTTGAGCTACACCAAAAAGCTTCCAGAAATGTGTCAGCTCCCAAAGCAGCTGGATGCCCCTTGCAGAGGGACATGGGTTAGCTCTGGCACTCAGTGCCTCACTGAACAGCATTTTGAACAGCATTTGAAGAACAGAGGCTCCCACTTTACACATAGCAATACACAAAAAACTTCATGGTAGTGATTAGGTGAGATTTTGCAATCCATTTCATGCCCCTAAGTTATAATACTGCACAAGGGTGCAGCAGCTCAAGGTGCATTCTGCTCTCACAGCCCCACAGAGCTGCTGCGCAAAATCTTCAAGTGGCCTTTAGCAGAGGTGGCCAGGCCAAGAGCTGAAAGAAGTTCAGAGATGCAAAGCCCTGGGGGAATTTGAGATAGGGCTGCTACCTACAGACAGCACAGAGTGGGATGGTGCAATTTGAAGCAGCAGCTGGCACTGTAAAGTTAAACAAATCTCACTTCAGCCTCTGGGCAGCCCCAGATCGGCTGATGACAAAAAAGGATTTGCTTGTGCTCGTGTACATCATGAAGATAAAAAAAGCTATTTGACCTCAAAGAAAAAAGCTGTCAGAAAAAAATGTGCACAATTTGCTGATGAATATAAATGTAGAATAGAGAGGGAAAAGTCCCTTCCCATGAAGCTGCAAGGTCTCTCTGCCCCTTAGGTTCCCCTTTGGAGCATCCTCAGCTCCTGCCAGCTGTTTTACTTTGCCATGCCCAAATTATCCCAGTTTTTCAGACCATGTGCTCATCAATCTTTGACAAGAAACAACTGACAAAACAGCCTGACTTGCACAAGCCCTTGCTGTTCTAAACCATCTCCTCCTCTTTCCTCCTGTCACTGTGCCCTGAGTCCTGCCCTCTGCTATAGCTCACTTTTCCTTTCTGTCTTTACAGTGACTGAAAGCACAGTTAAAAATTTCTGTGCAGCACACCTTTTCTCCCCTCCAGGAGAAAGATGGAGCTTACTGTACATACATCATGGCAAGACATGAAGGACAGAATAGCAAACACTGCTACTGTTCAAAAAAACTGATTTGAATACCAATTTCCATCCTGACTGATTTTGCAGGAAGATGTCAGAGTCTTCTCTCAACATGCCCCCTGAAAAAAAAGCGATTACATTGACATAGACACATACTGATAAGAGTAGGTTCACACTTGCCCTCAACAGTGATTATCTTTGAGTATGTACTGGTTTAAAAACATAACCTAAAGCCTCAAAAATGTATTTTTGGGTTTCTGGTGTGGGGGAACAAAGGCTCAGGGTCACCAGGGTGCTGCTGGGTAGAGGGAGGGGAGATGACTGGCAGAGAGGCAGCAAGCACGGGCATTTGTTGGGATGGATTGGCAGGGTTTGTAGCTCCTGCCAGGGGCAGGACCTATCCAAGGAAGAAGCTGAGGTCTGGATGCAGGTGGCAATCCACAGCTCCCATATACTGATTTTAACTGTTTGTACCCTTTGTGTAGCAGAGCAAAGGATCACCACATTACTCCCACCACATCCCAAATTGTTATTCCCAGTTTCATGGTAATGCATCATGCTGTATGAACAATGATGCAGTGCTGCCACAGGACACCACAATCCTCAAATGCTAATTACCACTGAGTAGAAAAATACAAGATTCTCCTACTTACAGCCATGCAACTGCCTTTAAAATGAATATGGAATTAGGAAACTTATGCCAAAACTCTACAGCCTTTTAAAGGACTTATTTTTTGGGGGAGTAGCATATCATAGGCTTCATCAGAGCACACCTCAAAACTGATTGCCACCACAGACATCCACTTGGAAAAAATTAAAAAGAAGTATCAAAAAAAATAACATGCAAGATTTAAAGACAGATTTATTGTATTCATTTAACTTCCACTTTTACACACTGATTTATTTCAGAGAAAGTCCAGCCTATTTTTTTCTCCAGATAACACTTGTCTGAATTTCCCTGAATCCTCGGCTGACTGTCAGTGGGTAGCAAGTGTGGAAAAAAAAAACCGTCCCATGGCAGATTAACTTCACTGTGGTTATTCAAAGCCAAGTGTAAGTCCAAGATTGGATCCTGGGTGAAAGGAAATCCTGATAAAACCAAGGACAAAATCCTTAATTCTGAGCTTGCTCACTGGACAAAGAAATGTAAGCATAAAATTAAAGTAGCTTTGATACCAGTCATTTTTAACTTGGAGGGAATAAGTTGAAATCAGTGAGGTTGTACCTGTTTAGGTTATCCATGATTTTGGCCCTATACTTGTTTTCATGTGTTTCCCTTTTGCTTGATGGATTTCAAGGGAAACAAAGACTTTATGTGGGATATAATTACATTTTGGTGGAGTAACTCCAGTTATTTTTACAGAGGAAACTTCTGGGTGGGAAAACTTGACACTTCAAAAAGCATGCCAAAATTTAGTGCAAGTTTATATTTACCAAAGGAATATTTGACATTTCATTGATGCATCACAAAGAGAAATAAGGGACACACCTGACAGGATTATCTCGTAATGAAGTATTTTAAAACAAACAATGGCACTGCCCAGCAGTAAGAAAAAGCAAAGGAAAGGCAGGAGAACTGAAAAGGAAACAACTCTGATCTACAGAAAATGTGAATATTACTCACAGCACAATGACACAATCCTTAGTCTCACAGTACAGGAGAAAGCTTGGACAAAAGCATATCCAAAATGCTGGATATTTTTCAATAGGTCAAGGTATTTTCAGTGCAAATACAAAAGTGCTTTATTAGCATTGCATACCCTATTATCGTAAGTATTTTCAAAAATCAGGCATGCATAAATTTTAGTGGGGTGATTTTAAATTTCTTTGGAGATGTTTTTGCTTTCACTCCATATTATTATAACATGCCTTTCTCACACAACTTTCATGAGACCTCTAAAGACACAGTGGTTTTCTGTCCCCAAACTACCATACACAAAATGGATTTGAGCTTATCACAGATTTGTGCTATTTTTCAGTTTCCTATCTAAGCCAACCTCAACTTTCCTGGCAAATGATAATGAAAAAGACCATTAAGCAAAGCAATAAAGAGCAATATAAAAGCTCATTATAAGCCCAATTCATAAAATTACAAGCTGTAGTGTGCAGTATGCACAAGTAAAACTGAAAACCAAGTTCAAGCATACCAAACGAGATTATAAATTAGCTGTTGTTTTTCTGTCTGAGAAAAGCCATTCTTTAATGAGCTTGGAAACACAGCTAAATATTTTCTTTCATAAATTCAAGAAATAGCCATACCACTTTTGAGACTTCTGCTGGGCAGCTTTTCCTCGTCTCCCTTTTCCTCTTTTAAATTTTAAATATTGCATAAGAACCATTTGCTCTGTGAGGTTCCCATAGTTAGGACCAAACCCTTCTCAGAGGAATTTTGGCACCTTATTAATTAGCTGGTTATGAGAAGGAGCTGTACTCTTTCAGTGACTCCTATTTCACCATCAGTAAAGTGTGATACCATAATAAATTTCCATCAAGCAAACTATTTCTGGTAATTCCCCCTAATTAACACCAGACTGCTAATAATAAATTAGGCCCTATGTGTTTCTGATATAACCAAGATCTTGTCTGAGCACAAGATATTAACCAATGTCCCAAGAAAGTAAAACTTGAACCTAAATTAAGCCTTTGCTGGTAAAAGGATTTATATGCAATTTTGTGAAAAACCCTTTGAAGATCTCATATAGGGCATTTTGACCAGCAAATATTTTGAGTGACAGAGAGATTTGTTCTGTGTTGAGCAGTGAAAGTGGATTTATTGTGAAAACACACCATTGCATTTTAAGCCTATAAATCTTACACTGGATTACAGCATCTTAATGAATGAATGACAGATCTCTTTTTTTTTGTTGGTCGGTGCATTTTAATGTTACATGACGTTGTGATTGATAGAAACCAAACCTTTGCCATTAAAATGTCAAATGCAGACTTCATGCCTTTAAAAATTTGGCTTCTGGAGCTTAATGTACTGTTTGCAAATAGACTTGCGTTTGTCTCGCTCACAGCCTAAACACTGAAGGGGAGGCAAGTTTTCTGTAAAGTTGCCCCTAAATTTTATAGAGCTGTGTGCAGTGTTTTCTTTTGCTTGTGTAAATAAAGGTAAAAATACAACAGTGCATTTGCCTGTTTAAGGGATGCTCAGCCAAGGGGATTCTTACCAGGCTGGTATTGTCATGAAGGAACTGGTCCTGTCAGAGCAGAGTGTCCCATGGTGAAAACAGAAACTGCTGCATGCCAAGGCTGAGTATGGTATCAGACAAGGCTTGCCAGAGCACACAGTATTTCCTTGGACGGTGTCAACTTAGGAAAAACATTAAACCCTTCCAGAGAAACAGTGCAAGGTATTCTAGATGGGCAGCACAATGGAGAAAGGATGGCAAATAAACAGCAATTGGCCAATGTAAGTTTTACATTGTTACATATTCTACAGCATTCAACACAGTATTTATACCTCTGCATCCATCTTGAAAAAAGATGAAGAATCAGAGAGACTCACTGAGACTGAAAGGACCTTGCCTAGTCCAAGGGCTGTATCCAGTCAGGCTTTGAGTATCTTCAAGTAGAAAGGCTCCACAATCTCTCTGGGCAACCTGTGCCAATGTTTACCATCCTCACAGTTGTCCTCTCACTACATACCAAGCCTGGCTCTTTCTTGACTCCCCTATCCAGGTATTTGTAGACATTGATGAG
>WBNQ01052989.1:63646-76355 GCA_013401375.1 Spizella passerina | reverse complement strand
GGCAAGCAGCATCAAAAATATATATCCAATGATGACATGTTCCCCTAGGTTTCATTGCTTGTCACTAGATACTGCTTACTAAATATCATGCCTTTTCTCACCTCTTTCTACACCAATGGAGTAGTTTTATATTTTAGGTTACATGGATTGGAAAAAATAAGTTGTATCATTATAAAACGTCACAGAGAAAGGCAAAATGGCACATATAGACATCACCACCAAGTCCAGTTACAAAGATTAGGAAAGCTGCATCATCCTGAAGCAGGAAAATGGAATTAGTGTGTTTGGGCACGAGCCCAGCTTTGCCTATAAATAGACCCAAATCCACTATATTGAGATTGCCACAAAATGAAAACTTTGAGATCTGTAGATTCCTAGGCACTACAGGATTGTGTGTTTCTCCCACCAGCCTCAGCAGTGATAACACACCTGCTCTCTGATAGCTGCAATGCAGACATAATACATTAAATACTGAACATGCCACTCCTCTAGGATCACTTATGAATATCCTAAGAGAGCAAACTGGGACTTGATATAAAGCAACCAAAATTAACAGGCCCATTCAGGAGATTTTCACAACTTAAAATAGCAGCATTGTTTTTGGATTATTATAAATATTGCAGGAAAGGGACTATTGTCACTACTGTTTAACAGTGTTTATAGATTCCCTTTGGCCTGAGTTGAGAACATAGAATCTGACTCCTGGCAAAACAAAAAAATCCTTGATTTACTCTTTTATTTCCTTTCAGCCATAGTTTGAAGTCACAACAAATATAGAGACAGGAAAATAAGGTGGCCAAGTGAAAAATGGCCTCAAATATCACTCCATTTAATTTCTCTTTTCTCTACACAAGCAGTACTCAGAGGTAGAGTCAAACTGCCTCTGTCTGGGGACAGAAGATGAAAATTCCTCCTCTACTAGGTTTCCAAAACAGTAAGATATGTTCTAAGGGTCATTCCAGTTTGAGCTGCATGAAGCTGGGATTCACACTCACTGAAGATCATTAAAAACACTTTTGATTGCTTTTATAATGTATGGTGACAAGCCTAACTCCATTAACCTACTGAGGCTTAAAATTATTATTGTGTTCACTGTCCTCATCACTAAAGGATAATAAAGATGTCACAGCATATTATTTAAAGAAAGTTACCATTAAATAGACAAAGAAAGAAGTAATTGATACTGGTACAAGGTTTCAAATGTACTCTATCTATATTTATGAAAACTTTCAAGGGATGCTTGTGTTTTAAAGCAGAAAACTTCATGGATTTTTGCTACACATTTGCAAAGATTAAATAAGAAGTGCAGCCTTAAGCTTTTCTACAGAGAAACATCAGGCACCTGGGGCAGAGCCTGTACACAAGGCAAGCAGAACAGAGAAGTTTCTTGCAGAGAAAGAAAAAAAAAAACCCAAAACATGTAAGGAGTGGATGGGAACCAATTTGCCAGCAGCAGGGAGGGAAACCCCCCTATCCCCCAGTACCTCCCTACTGCGAAGGCAAGTCAGGACTGTGGGGCCCTTAGATCCCCACACTTTCCTAGCAGGTGAGCATTAACTCCTGTTGTACAGCAGGATACATGTGGTTGTTGTTATACAGCAGCTCCTGTTATACAACTGCTTCATTTTGGTACTTCCCTCTTTTATACTAACACTGAAATCCTTTTGGCATTATTTTCTAATTTCAGCGTCGTGCCCTGCTGTCCACTCACATGAAGGAAAACTAAAACAGCTCCAGTACAGCCTTTTCCTTTCTCCCTACTGCATATGACCTTAAAAGACATCTGAAGACAGAAAAACATGCAGCACTCAAATCAGACTACAAACAACATATGCACCAGCAAGTACTTCATTTCTACAGNAAAAAACCAAAAAAAAATCAAAACTAAAGTGTTCTTCATGTATTTCTAGATCCCCCACCAGACAGAAGGCCCACCTCACTGCCTACCTCAACACCAAAAAAACCCCACTTGTGGACAGGGTGGAAAACAGATGAACATCTCTCCCTAACAAAAATAAATAAGCAGCATATTTAAACAGGGAGGGCAGTAGGACTGTTAAATTAGCAATAGTGTAGAGCAGTTTAATAAGCATCATTTTAAATAGCATCTAGACATGCCATATCTGGTATGTGCAATTTTAGCTGAGTGAGTCACTTCTATATGCTTGGATAGGATGAACTCGAATTTGGCCATGCCAATTAAAGCTCAGCACTCTAAGCTACTGAACTAAAAATGTATTTTGAAATCTCTCCTTCTAAATATTCTTCATTTCCAGGAGGTGGGGGGAGCATGAGCACCAAATTCAGTCTTCGGAAATCAGCTGAGTCATGAGCTAGAATAAGAAAAAGGCTATCTCCAAAAGAATACAGCTACTTATAAAACTCAATTTAACCAAAAGCCAGGAGAAACAAGAAAAAAGGTAAAATAAAAGCACAGGAAAAGCAATGAGGGATATTCTACTGGAGTAGCATGACACTTATGATGTCTCAGAAACAGCTTGTTTATGTTGTANAGAAAGCAACAAAGCTACAGATAACTTACTAAGAATAAAAAGAAATTTGAATAATCGTGGAACTTAATTGTGTTATGATGTCCAAGTATAACTTAGTACCTCTAGTTATTAAATCAAAATAATAAGCATGGAATTCTGATGTACTTTAAACAGAAAGGTCAAACAAATGCCTCCAACAGCAAATCTATGCCAATAATAGAAACCACAGATTTGTATAAAGATATTGCAAAACTGGAGTAATTTGACCAGATCTAGACAGAAAAGCAGAACTTCTGCCCTTTTCCTTTTTTTTTCTTTTTAATGGCTAAGCTTCTGCTGTAGCTAGACATAAACAGGAACCAGAAAGTTGGCTTTAAAGTCAATCATTGGATTATTACTGAACCATTTCCCTAAATTTTGCCATACGTACATTTGTAATAAACACAGAAGCAAAAGAAAGGAAAGCTTATACAAATCATGCCATGTGTCCATCATGAATCCTGTTATTTCAAGACCAGAGTAGATGAATAAACGTTTTCTTTACAGAAGGAATGAGAGCCAGTGCCTGGTGGCCCAGCACAGCTGCAGTGCAGCTCAGAACAGCTGGTTTCACAAGCCGCAGCCCTGGCCCTTCACACGTGTTCAGCTGAAATTAGAAACAGCAGAGTTCAGGGGTTAAGAGGGAAGTTTACATGACACACCAACTACCCAGAGCATTACTGGAATTTGCTGGTGAACTCTCACTCAAGGGAAGAATTTGTCAGGGAGGTTTTCAGCAGAGGAACAATGGATGGGAGCTCGCAACCCTTCAATTTTTAACACACTGTCCTGGCAGTAAGCAGGCTGGAGAATAAGAGACAATGTTTAATCAACCAGAAGTTTCACAGTACATTTCTATGGTTTCTGGTTTTAATTTGATCAGTGCAGCCCACACTAACTTATTCTAAATTGAAATGCAGTGTTGTGTGCTTAACCACCATGAGAGCAGTGAGACATCCACTTTTTCCTTCCTCTATGCTTCATGTTCAAGCTGCTCATCCCACATGGAATAACAATTTCTACTCTGATTTCTTTTCCCAATCCTCTACCACTTTCTGCAGTCAAGGGCTTTATAATTCCTTCTCAGCAGGCAGGAGACTACAAAAAAGTCTATAATTCCACGTGGAACACAGGTTACATTTTTAGTTTAAAGTCACTATTTTAATGCAATCGAACTTCACCAGTTTCCACAGCCAAAACTTTGGTGCCATTTAGTAAAGCTTTTCTACACATAAGGAATCTCAAGATTATCACAGCACATGTCACAGTTGAGACACACGCAGTGTCACCACACAATATCAGAAATCATCAGCCCAAACAGAAGAACACCTCACCACTTCTGAAGGCTTCAGGCATCTGCCCACACAGAGTAACATCAGGGCACTTCAGAAGGCTGCAAGCAACTGCCTTTCTTGTTCTTCAGCCCAGCCTTTTATCCCCTCCTGTTAATGCACTGCACCCTGTGTGCCCTCTGCTCCCTTTGGTGGTTGGTCAGTGCCCCTGGGCACTCCATGGCTCGTTACCTTCAATGCTGCTCACCTGCTGCTCACAGCTGAAACCAACTGGGGATGAGGCTCAGCCCAGTCCCACTCCCAATTACCACAACCTCTCTACTACACAAGATCTGCTAATTATTTATTTGATTATTCTAATAATTATTATTAAATTAATTTATTCTTGGAAAGACATTGCAGTCCCCTAATTAGTGTTTTATTTATCTGCTCTACCAAAGGACAGCTGCAGGAAGGTAAGAAGTTACTCACTTTACAGGCTTTACCAGCAATACTAACACTGCAGCCTTTGAGGAGCTCATGCCAAAACAATTTCTCCAGTCTAGACCCTCTTGGTCACCTGGGGGAGAACAAGAACCTCCCCACTGCTGGGAACTTCCAGCACTGTCCTGCTGCAAAGTGTCAGTGCCAACATGACAGACCAATGCTTATTCCTGAGAACATCCTCACTGCCAGTACTGTTTCATGCCACTTGTCACAGCACTGAAGTGAACACTCATCATTGATGGATTCCCTCACCCCACAATGGATCTGCTATCTGACCTTCTAATGCTTTCACTTCAAGGACAGAATAAAGGGGATTGAGAGGCATTGTTTAAAAATCAGCCCTATAATGTGGATCTTACTGAAAGTTATTGGAACATCATTCATGCAGTCACATCATCCTCAGAAAAAGAGCCCTGCATTCCAGCCTTCCTCATTCATTGTCATAAATGGGTAATTGGCATCATTAACATTCTTCCCAGCTGGAAAGAATGCCCTTCTACATTGCAGCTAAAATAATATGTTGTTCAGAGATGCCTGTTCTTCCACAGACATTCAATGGCAATTTCAATTTTTGATTTATTCCTTTTATGTAGTAGTATTTTATTACGTAAGGTATTCCTTGTATTCTTAAGAAAGGTAAAATATATCATTCAAAGAACAAATCCTGCAGCAACTGTAAACCAACAATTACTATTTTGGCATTTCAGTTTGACTATATCATATTCCTTCCTATAACTGGTAAAAGCATCTCACTGTGTGAAACCAAAACCACAAATCCCTTTTATACAGCAAGCATACAGTGGAAATTAACACCAAGTGACAGAAACTTAGTTTTTTTTTATGGAAGTTTATGCAGGCTGTGATTTGTATGTCTATTTATATGAAAAGCCAGTTCTCTTTACATAATTAGAACAGCTCTCGAGGCAGGAAGAATATAATAGGCAGTAATGACTTCGCAGGGAGAGAGCCTCTCTGGAGTCAGGACTACACCACAGCCAAAGCACGTTGCATAAGGAGAGTTCTCAAAACAAGAGACAAAAGCATTCTGGGGGAGGAGCAGCATTTAGCTGTAGACATTTTTCCTACTCCTTGGCTGTGAACATGAATGGCTGGAAAACTGACAAGTTTTCGCAGGCATGACTGAGCCCAGTCTTGACTCAGAATTAAATGGGACATAAGGCTTTGGCTGCCCAAAATTACAAGCATGGACAAAAATTAAAACTAAAATTACCTACTCTGTTTGTATCAGCGTATCCAAAAAAAAAAAAATGCCCAAAAGCAATTGTGAATGGCACTGTTTATTGCTTGGCAGGAATCCATCTTTACTATGGACTAATAAGAACTGAAAAGAAAGAAAATTTACCTGATTTTTGTTCCAACCTTGACAATAAAAAGATTTTTGTTCCAACCTTGACAATAAAAATTTTTGCCCAAATTGAAAAATAAGGTAATTTTGTTTACACCTATGATTACCATAGATTATGGCTTAATTTTTGTAAGCTAACATGATCACACTTTGGCCATTTCATACTTAATCTGCACTTGTATTTCCAGCTCTTGCAAGTACCCTGCTGGGGTGCACAGAGCCTCTACAAATCTTCACTGGGCTGCTGAATCAATCAGCAGGAAGGGTCCATGGTAGAGCTAAACCAAGTTTCCCTGTTAATGACACTGCCCCACAGCAGTATTGATGTGAGGCAATTATTATTGAGCTCTACCTTCAGGACAGTGAAGGCCAGCACCACCAGAGCACCCGTGGCAGTGCTGGCAGCTCCCACCCACAGCCCCTGCAGGCAGCACTCAGAGCAGGGGGCAGAGCTCCCTGAGCACCCCCTGCATGTCCCATCTACAACTGTGCAGGTCAGAGCTGTTGCCTTCACACTGAAAGACTTCTTAAAGCTATGGGTTACAGACTGAACTGAACTTTTCCATTTACTCATGTCACAAAATAAAAGGCTCTGCAGTACTTTGGACTTCTTAGAAATGAGACTGAGCTGACAGGCTTACTGGCACTCATGACACCTGAAACCATGCTGACTGGACAAAAAAACCTGATGAGCAAGTTCCATGGCAGAGTCTGGCAAGCAGCTTCCAAACATGGTTATCTCTTTACAATCAAACAGAAAAACTGCACTGCAGCCACACTTAAAAAATACAAGCAGGAAGAAAAATAAAAAATTATTAATTATGTTCTCAATTTCTCTTAAAAAAGCTCTAAAATTCTGTATCCATTTATATCATTTGGCTTATGAAATTATCCCTTACCACCCCTATTCCAGCCAATATAAGTTAGTTACTTATTCACCTTAAAAATAACTTCAGCCCACTCAACATTAACTGACACAAAACCAAAAGCTTAAAATAATTCCTGCTATTTTATCTCAAGTTTTCAATCTTGCAAAAAATTAAGTGGATGAATAATTCTGCATCCAAGATTATCCCCATTGACTTCAATACATGTAGAGTCAGCTTTAATATCAAATTCCACCTATTTGTAAATCCTATACATCTGAGGAGATTCTACAAACACTGAGTAACAAACATTGGTTTAGAGGGATATGAACTGCACAAAAAACAAAGGAAAAATATATTATCTAAATTTTCAGTTTTAAAATATCTACACAGGACCATAGTCCTGGAACAGTATGAGGAAAGCATGGTTAGGAAATGGGAACTCATCATTCACTGAAAATGACCTGCTAGTAAAACTGCAGAATTATGAGCAACTTCTTGATTACATTTGGGCCAGCGATGAAAGATGGGAAAGGTTGAGGTAACCTGCAACTTTAAGACCAAACTGCAGATAAAAACAGGGTTGAATAACAGGGAAATCATGGTGGAGAGCAAACATGTAAAACCTGACAGTAATACAGATTAGCTTTCATCAAATATTACCATTCTTTTTCTGAAGACTGCTCATAAGATATATGACTTCTTTTCCCTGTTTGTTTGGTTTCATATTCTCCACTATACATATGCTGCTGTGCATCAAAACAACTCACAAAACATTCAAAATAAGGTTCAGTACCAATTTGATCTTACCATCATTGACAGCACCAGTTTAAAAGTTTTAGGTTAATAGAGACAGAAGTGTTACTACCAGAGCTGCTGTGCTGTGAGATCCTGGCAGTCATGGCAGGCAGTGGCAAGGCCACTGGAAATGCTTGCTGTTATATAAAAGTACAGCAAAGCATGAGGATGTCACAGCACTGTGTGTAGCCTTGGCCTGGAGAGGTGATCAGAAGAGTGTTCAAGATGACAGGAGTGTTTCAGCTGTCGCTGGTCTGTGCTTGCACAGCATCAAGGCCTCTTCCATTTGTCATACTCCCTGCAAGCCAGGAGCTTGGGGAGGCAGGAAAAGCTGGGAGGGGACACAGCCAGGACAGCTGACCACAGGGATGTTCCATGCCATCCTGCATCATGCTCAGCATATGGAGGTGGTGGAAGAAGAGGGTGAAATTTGGCAGTACAGTCCTAGGATTCCCAAACAACCATTATCTGTGGTGAAGCTCAGCTTCACTGAAAATGGCTAAATATCTGCCTTTCTACAGGAAGCAGAGAATGAATTCCTTATTTTACTTGGCTTGTGCATTCAGCTTTTGCTTTACCTAATGAACTGCCTTTATCCAACCCCTGGAGTGTTCTCATGTGTATGACACAGTTCAGACAGCTCTACAGTCATTGTAGAGCTTCTAGCTCAGGTATCCAATCAGGGAAACCAGAGGTGGATAATGCCAGTGAACTGCTATCACATAGCTCACTTCTGTTCTCAGTGCCAATGTAGGGCATCTTTTTTGATGTAAATGACAGTATCCCTCCCCATCTCATCTATACTCTTTCTACTGCTCCCATTCCCCTCAGGAATCTCTCATGCAATAGTCTCATCTCACTGAGCTAAACTGATATGTAGACTATCCTCCCTTCCTAGAGAATAAGAACAAGGTACAATTTCCCTTTCATTTGGTGCTGTACTCAGACCTCAAGTTGTAACACACAAAATTCAGCAGGATACCTATGAAAGTACTGAAAGAGCCAGGTGAGCAGTGGAGAGAGGTTTGGCTCCAGTCTTGCTCTCAAGAAGAGCAGCTGAAACAGCACAGAAGTTAAATATCCCTGGCATGGAAATCACTATAGCCTTAAACAAGTGTAGAAAAGACACTCAGGACTGTTTCTGAGCTAGTGCTTCCTGAATTTTTCCTCAAGTACTTGAAACTTGCTCAGTATTTTGCTCCAACAAAACCAAAAATTATTAAAAATCTCCAGCAAAAAAATATAATTCTTTGCACTACTAGAAATCAAAGTTATTAGAAATACAAATTAAATTATCTGCAGTATATAGACACTCAATCATTTTAGTTCCTTGTATGACAAGGCTGTTATTCTTAACATTTAAGGCTGCCTTCATAAGTTTTAAGTCCAAAATTTCCATTAACCTCCAAAGGCTCTTAACCTAAATCCAAGTCTGTAAGATCCTATTAGCTATGTAGCTTCTACTTTTCCCTTTTCTTTATTCTAACCGCAAGAAGAATGAAACCATGAAAAAATTTCAGAGACCTTTTACAGAGGCAATTAAGCATTTCTTGGGACATTTTGGCAAGCTGACAAATCATCTCCATCAGCCTCTATTCACAGGTGAGCCTATGCCTCTGAGTGAACGCTCTTCACTTCTGAGCCAGCACATCTGGACTGACACCCTGTGTCCCCCTGCCCTGAGAACAGTTGGGTTCATGACAGGGAGGTCAGTGCATGGGGAAAATCCTAATAAATAATACAGGATAGTTAAATCTCACTGCTTCAAGATTATTCTTTAAATTTCAGCTCAACACTCTGAATGCAAGAGAGAATCCCAGTCTTGGATAATAGCTAATATTATGATATTTTTGTTTAAGCTTTTTGATTCATAAGAGAAATTTCACTTCCTTCTCTCTCCTTATTAAGAAAACTGAGTTTACATAGATCCAACTGTTTACCCAATACTTTACCACCTTTCCCAATATTTTTAACAGTATCTTTTAGCTGATCAGAGCCAAGGCTAATATCCAGACATACAATCCATTCTCCAATACAGCAAAAGGCCAAAATGACATTTCACAAACAGCAAGTTTTTTTAAGTAGGCATCCATCAAAAATGCATTTTTCCTCAGTACCTTGGCCTTGAAAACACTGCATTTTCCAATTTCCTACATGCTGCTTAATGTATGCAGTGTCAGTCACACCACATTGTGTCATTTTATATGGCAGGTCAGCAGGAGCCACCATGTTCAGAGGTATCTGATATTTTGCCAAATCATTTGGCACATCTCACATTCTCATCAGTTTGAATTACTTGTAGATCATTTCAAAAGAGGGACATAATTATTGGCAATCATTCAGAAAATGGCAGACAGTCTGAGTGCTTTGCTGGACTTTTCCTCCATCTAGAAACTGCAAGATAGACAGATTTGCCTGAAACAATGTGACTGCATGTCAGATTAATACTCATGCAATTCTTGCTTAGGTTTACTATTTTGGGGAAATGTTTTACAATTCTTCCTTACAGTGAATAGTTCTTCATTCTACAGCTTCCCCAAAGGCAGCTCATAACCAGTGTTATTAGGAATGCCAAATTCTGACCCTGAGGCAGAGATTAAATAATACTTGATTCAAGTATTAATTTACTACCGCACACTTTCTAAACTAAGCATATTCCTTTCATTCTTTAAAACAGTTAATTTTTACAGTAATTCTACACCAACTAGGATGATAAAAGCATTTTTTACATCAGACCCGAGGTGATAAATCCCCTTATTATTATGCACATCTGGTTTTGTGTCACTTAACACATTGCACATAGGAGCACAAGAGGTAAATAGTGCCACACTGATGGTTAAATTCTGCTAACACAAACAGGAATGTTCTTGACAAGGCCACAGGTAGTGAGAGGAAAACAAATCCCAGACTGTATGTATCATAACAGTGAGATATTTTTCCACAGATGGCTGCAAAACAGAGAGCTTCTTTCTGTGTAGAAGAACCTTGCTATTGGAAACTACAGGGAACTGTACTCCAATCTCCACTGACTGCAGGTCAGCAGCAAGAGAGCATGGGGAATGAAACTGGAAAAGCATCCATTTAAAGTGAAACAATACAAGCTCTTCACTCACCTGCAAAACAGGCTCCCATACATAGAGAAAAGACTGCAGAGCAGCAAATAAACCAAAGGCTAAAGATCCGTAGTGAGTTTGCACTGATGAAAACATGGGCCAAGAAGACTGACCAGCAGCAGAAATCTGATGGATCTGACAGATGATGTGTTTGGGGATGTGCCAAGAGCCTGCAGCCTCACCCAAGGGCAGCCAGTGAGATCCTGGACTGAAATGTTAACACACTAGAGCCCATTTATGAAATACAAACCCCCAGGCAGAGAGGACTTGACATTTTCATAGGTTCTTTGCCATCCCCACTTTCTCAAATATAGTTTTCTAATTTAAAAGATGTGATTTTAGTAAACAGTAATTTAAAATGGGCATAAAAGCAAACCAAATGTACAGAATATACCCCAAATCAAAGCCAAATCCAAAGGCCCTCTGAATTGAATTATAAGAGTATCTGCATCCTACCAACATATAAAAAGATAAATTTGTGGTGTTTGATGATGACAACAAAAGCTGACCATTGAGTGCATGTTTGTAGAGATAACAAGGAAGATGGAGACTGTAAAACTCATTCCACCTTGAAAAAGGTGCTACAAGCATATCCTCACAGCCAGACAATGAGAGCAGCTCAAACCTGAACAAGCAGCTTTCATTGTGATCTGCCAAATAGTGACAATTATTTCAAGTGAGAATATGTTATCTTGTGTGGGGGATAAAATAATTTTTAAGTATTGCAAGGCAGCTAAAGGTTAGTCAAAACTCTATCTAATTTCCACCTACAGTTCCACTAAACACAGGGACTCCAACATAAGGAGTTTGAAAGCAAGCCTGAAAGCTCTGTGACCTCATGGACTACTAAAAAGGGGGTTTTGCTGTCAGATACAGCTGTCACCTGTTTAAGATGAAGGAGTCATCCGAAATGGAAGGAAAAAGGGAGGAGGAGATCTGAGAGTCAGGAGAGAAAAGGAACAGTGTCTAGCAGAGGTGACACTGCATAATACAAACCTTACATGAAACAGGTTTAATTTTTTATAGTTAAATGAAATCCATTGTCAAAAGAATTTAATTTTGCAAATTCTCAGTACAAAAGGCTTGCTTAAGATGTGGTGAAGTGAGGAGAAAATTATATTTTTATATTCCATTCTATATTGAACAATAGCACTCGTCTAAGAATGGGCTTAGACTCATATTACTTGTAATTGCATTTTCCTTTCAATCACCTTATTTTCCCCAGTGAAGTTCCCTCTAAGTGAATGGTCTCTTTTCTCCACTGTCTATAAAAGCAGCTGTGCAGCAAATCTAAATAAGGGTAGATACAGGAATACACCACCAACATTTCTTTACTAAGTTCTCCTGTTCTACAGACACTTCAGCCAGGCTACTATCACAATATTAGTATTTTGAAGCCTATCCCAAAATACCCCATGCAATAAGTTTTCTGATCAGAGGTGACAGAAGTTTCATCACAGAAGAACAAATGTGCTTTCAAATTTTGCTTCCAGAAATTAATTCATTCTTTTTAAAAAGATATTGTTTTCAGTCAAGAAAAATATTTTCTTTTCTCCCAAAAAGTAATTTTCTTTCTCCTTTCCTAGGATTTAAAGAACAGTAGCAAAATATTTGGACATAAGTAGTCAGCATGAGATACAACTACATACAGTGCCTGTGTCCAGATGTTCATTTGTTCACAAGCTTGAGCATTAAAAGTTCTAAAGAGCATCAATGTCAAAAGCAGAAGTACACAGTGAGAAAGAGAAATCCTTTCAGAGCCCATCTAGTACCTACAAACTACATTGGATAGATAAGGAAATATCAGTATATGTCCTTCTAATTCCTCCAAAATTACTGCAATTTCTGGTTCATTTAAAAGAAGGTACATATTTCTCTTTATCAAAAAGGAATTTCAGTATAGGGCTAAGTTAAAAAAGGGGTAGACAAGGGGTTACAACCTTCCAAAAAACAAGCAGATATTTTCTTCATTTCAAATTGATGTCTTCTTTCAACACTATGGCTCAGCTTTAAAAGCATTAGAATCTGACTTTGACTTATATCTTTCGTTATTTATATCAGCTCCTACTAACAAATTCAACTGCTTCCTTGTTTTCTACTCAGATTCGGAAAAGTTTTGGGACACAGAGCTCCAGTCAGTCATTAGCACTGCCAGAGCCCATAAGAACCCAGCCAAGGTCTGCTCTGGAACAAGAAGGCACTTTGGAAGGGGCCTTTGGCCCAAGGAGCTCAAACTTTTGAACTAACACTAAAATCT
>WBNQ01052989.1:49881-63542 GCA_013401375.1 Spizella passerina | reverse complement strand
TTTTTTTTTTTTATTTATTTTGAAATAACAATAAAAGTTTAATTTAGTGATCATTTTCGTTCCATCCTAGTACTTATTTCACTAGCAACGCTTTTTGTGCTTGAAATTGAAAACATATTTTAGCACTTTTCAGAACTAAGCAAGAACATATAATCCACAGGCAGTCCTGTGAGACAGGGTCCCACAGACACAGGCAGCATCCCTGCAGTTCATTGAAAGAGGCTCAATAAGAATCTCTAGGGAATCTCTAACAATAAAGCTCTTCTCAAATAATGGCCACACCGAGGACTTGGCAGCACTATGACAAAAGAAGTCCAGACGAAAAGGTTGTTTCCAAGGTGCTGTGAACAGATCTCACATTCTGTCAAACGAGCTGCTTGCACAGGACTGATAACACAGCTCTGAACAGGATGCTGTGCTGGGGAGTTAATAAGACAACACTGCAATGCCCCCTGCATGGGGAGAGGCAGATGGACTCAGCATGTTTTCATGCTTGGTCAGGTGTTATTAATCTATGACCAAGAGAGCAGGTGGCTGTCAGAAATTGCAAGAAGTTTTCAAAAGTCATTCAGCTCTGAAAAGCCTGAATATGCTTTTTAAAAAAGAGAAAGAAAGAGAAAGAGGAAGAGATTGCAACCAAGTGCTGTTTCAGTAATTGCTAAGTTTAGACAATGGTGCATAGTGAACATAGCGTGCCAATTTTTCCCCTCTAAAACTTAGCCTAGAATAGAGCTTGCTCAGCAAAAATGAACATTTCAAAATATTTGTTTAAAAAACCTTAAACATATCCTCTTGATAGTAGGTTCCTTTGAAGGATTACTATGGTAAACTGTAACCCAAACCCCAATTGCAATGTTCCCTGAAAGAACATGTACAAAATCTCATGTTGACAACACACAGAGGTCAGGTTATTGTCTCATAAGGGTGCCTGATAAACAGTAAGCAGGACAACTTTTTACTGGGATAGTATAGGAGACATCCAGTGGGGATTTTATGGACTCATGTATTTAAAAGCCACCAGCTTTTACCTCCATAATAAATCAAAATTGTAAAATATTTTTCCCCTTTTCATAAATTAATGCATCTGGTTACACTTTTACTTTGCTCAGCCTCAACAATAAAAATAATTTTGAACGAGCATACAAAGACAGTTGAAATGTTTCATGGGCAAAACAGTGTCTTAGTCTCTTAGTTTCTTAAGAAACCCTCTTATCAATACTGATTACAGTATCCCCATTCAATATAAACATTTACATTAAGAAAAACCCCTTCACATTATGTACAGAGTACATAGAAAGGGCAGTTTCATTCAAGCACAATGGAAAACAGATGTTTCCTCAAAAACTTCTAATACTCCCACTCTTCCATTTAACTTGGATCCCATGAACTAAACAAAACACTGCAATATTGACATTTGAAATAATTCTATAAATATTTTTCCATACGCCACACTATTAATATTTCTTGGAGTACTATTTCTCACTTCCACTATTTTCGGGGAATTGGAAGGTTCAATTAGAAGAAGAAATAAAAAAGGAACTAAATCTATCTTGTGTTGCAATCTAGGCAATGTCACTGGACATAATGACTCCATTTCCCATCTGTAGGAAGATCATGCAAAATTATCTACTGCGATACATGCATATTTAAGCAAAAGTATCCTTTCATTGTAGAACCTAAAACAACCTTTCTCCTAGCAAGGATGTGGCTGTTTTTAGCTCAAACAAGTTCTTCACCCTTGTGACCAAGCTGACTGCTCAATGGGAACTGAGAAGGCAGGGCAGAGAATAGAACTGACTAAGCCTGTACCACAATTGCAAAATAACTCCTGGATATGTATCTTCAGCATCAGTGCCCCCAGGACAGAGTGTGTTACAAAATGGACTCTAGACTTGCTGGCTAAAAATCCTTTTCAGAACATCAAGAAACGCATATTGTCTGCTAATAAACACAAACCAGCAGTGATGTTTGAAAGTAAAGGAGATGCACTATTTCATTTACAATTCAGTTACAATCTGATTAGTATTTCCTTCCTAAAACCAAAGGCACTTTTCTTGAAGGAAGGGTTTAAAAAAAAACAAACAGAAGAACAACCTTGCTATGTTTAATTGTAATGATTGTTTCTGTCAGCAAGGTCATTCATTAACTGCAGCACTGTGATAATTGCCTCTCTTTATTGCAGGGGTTGCCCAAGATTTGAGATTCTGTTACAGCATTGTTGAATAGTAGAAACTGAACACAGGTTCAGGCAAAAAAATGCGGTCATTTATACACCACAAATATGATTGCTGTTTCTTTCCCTGCTTGCAATAACTGATTATCTCAGTAGGCATTTTCTATATGGAGACTAGTGGCTCTAATTTTACACATAATCATTAGAATCGGTGTGATCATTCCTTGGAGCAGAAAAGGTATCTAATGTAGTTGTAATTACTGCTTAAAACTTACATTATCCCAGGCTATTTTTTTAAATGCAAAGGAAGGAGTACATTATGACAGTCACAATCATAAAAGACAGAAAGTTGCAAAATATGGCCATTGGAGAGGAGCAGATTTCCCTGATACACATACTGAATAGGCAGTGCTGAGGCACTGGAGATGGTTATTTCTGCAATGCACAGGTCTGCAAGGCTTGGGAATATTAACTTCAACATGTGAGGCAGTCATGTAACAATGATCTAGTACTGCCTGCAAGCAAATACCCCTGACAGACCCTATCCAACACCATCCATGACACAGTCAATCTGTAAATAAATGCAAGCTGCCTACCTTGCTTCCCAAGCAAGCCAGTTTGGAATACTGCTTGCCAAAGTATTTGAGAAGTCATGCTGATGTATTGAGGCAGATGTTTCAAAACATATGAGTTTCTTCAATTGTAACAAAATAAGTTAGGTTACACTTTCCAAAAAAAAAAAAACAAACACATGTCTTTGGAATTGCAGAATTTAACATAAAAAAGCCTAATTAAATATTTAAAATATTAAAATTTTTACATTACTATCTAGAGTGGTAAAGAGTTTATATAAATGCTTTACATAAATGTCATTAACAGATATGAGCCATAAGACAACCACCAACATCAGAACACATCAGAAATAGTTTGAGGAAATATGCATAAATTGCAGAATAAGGCCCCTTTACTAAAAGGCACAATTCTCAGACAGAATCTCTCTAAATCTATCCACTTTTGCTGGGAATAGCTTAAGTGAGACTCCAGGTGGATGTAAGGATCCAAAACTGCAAGATGAGATGAGTTTCCTATTTCTAAGCATTTAATGATAAAGAAAAATGAACAGTATTTCTATAAAACAGAGGTTGGGAATTTATTTTTCTCTAGCTTTCATCTCTCATTGCTGCTGTAGGCCTAGATTAGTATTTGCAACAATCAAAATCTGTATGCAAAAATATCACACTATTTTTCTTTGCAAATTACTTTGGCTGCCTTGTTCTCTGAACAGTGTCATTTTTAGCATGCTTTTAACACATACTTTTCCTCTTAAAGCTGTTAAAAGGCCTCAGCTCTGTTAATGCAGGCATCCCTTTATCTGACACCAATGATTTTTACCAGGTCACTGGTTTAATGCCTTTAAGCCCTTTATAAATTAATCATCAGTGCGGCCAAATGATTTTGTCAACCTCCTAACAGTATCTGCAGTTCTGAATAACTGGCTTCCAGGGGAAGATCTGCAATGAAAACCCCTCAGCAATTTTTAAAATATCCTTCTGTCCACGGGAGCTAAGGACTGCAAGGATCACACTGCCATCATTCCAATGCCACATCCCACCCTTGTGGATGGCAAGGCTTGACAAAGGTGGGAGGGGATGGAATTACATCTGGGCAACCAAGGCATTTTTATTTCTTAGGAATTAAACACCCACCCCTGCCTGGCCCCCTGGACCAAATCCAGGAAACCATTGCAGCTGGAGATAGTCCTTGCTGATCACAATTGGCCATGTGCATTTTTAACATTAGGCATTGTTTCAATGCTTGGATCAAGCTACAGCACTAGTTCCTGGATGAAAATGTAAAAGCACAGTACAGAAATCTTTTACACATGTAAATGCACTTATAACTCAACATTATACATCTTTGAAATTCTGTTACCTTATGGCAACTCTTTTTTGTTTTTGAAGGGGTGTTAAATAGACCATCTCCTTTCCAGAAATCATATTCCTTCCTAAAAAATTAGAACTCTTAATCCTGTACAAAAGCTGTTCATGTGGGCCTAAAATCACTGATAAAACAGTGAAGAAAATTTATATTATTGATGGTTCTCGTGACCTGTGAAGAACTTCTGGAGACAAGGACAATTCCAATTACTAAACCATTCAGCACTCTAATAGGATCTGCTTTCCTCCTTAGAGTATTACAGGATTTTGGAAGTCAGCCTTAAACCATGTCTGCAAGATGTATCTGTGTGGGAGACGCAGAGAACGCACCGATCTGAAAGCACATCTGTTTGGGTCAGGAAGCACCACCAGAGAGTGGCAGATTTCCAGTCCCTGGCAGGGCTGCCTCTCCCAAGGAGGACAGAGCGTGGGCAGGGCAGCTGAGCGACCTTGGTACTCCGAGCAGGTCACAGGCAGCATCACAACCCCACGCTCCAGGGAAGCTGGGACGTTATCAAAGCAAGACCACAGGAGAAATATTGCCAGAGGCACTGCTGCTACAGTAAGAATTGGTGAGAAGGGGGAAATGAAAGAAACAGAGTTGTTTGGAATAAGGATGATGACCGGGGATGAGTAACCAGCAGTCCAAAGAGAAAGAACTGTGGAATATGTGTATAAATCTACTTCATAAAAATAGCAACCTGTTCTGTATTTTCACAATATTCTTGAATGTCAGGCATGATGCTGTTAAGGTACCAAGGAACTGTGCACAGATAAAAATGTGTCCTGTGTGTTACAGTTGTGCTGAATAAATAATGAATTTACTTTTTCCTTACAGCAACTAGAAATCACTGGAGGTAGAACTGTCTGTAAAACAGATTTTGACCAGAGAAACACTGTATTTATTTCTCAAGATGAAATGTAATGTCTGAAGTTATATACAAGTGTCCAAAGCAATTTTTATGATACATATTCCTTTTCTTTGCACTCCCTCACTCATTGCTAGTTTTCTACTAGTTTGAAAAGGTGGTAGAGTTACAGCATGAACTCTCATTTAAAACACCTGGGCATATTTAAAACTGCCACTGCCCATTTCTGTACCAACACAACTCCAAATTAAACAGGAAACTAAAGGCATTCATAATTAGCATCAGCAAGNGATTTTGTCAACCTCCTAACAGTATCTGCAGTTCTGAATAACTGGCTTCCAGGGGAAGATCTGCAATGAAAACCCCTCAGCAATTTTTAAAATATCCTTCTGTCCACGGGAGCTAAGGACTGCAAGGATCACACTGCCATCATTCCAATGCCACATCCCACCCTTGTGGATGGCAAGGCTTGACAAAGGTGGGAGGGGATGGAATTATATCTGGGCAACCAAGGCATTTTTATTTCTTAGGAATTAAACACCCACCCCTGCCTGGCCCCCTGGACCAAATCCAGGAAACCATTGCAGCTGGAGATAGTCCTTGCTGATCACAATTGGCCATGTGCATTTTTAACATTAGGCATTGTTTCAATGCTTGGATCAAGCTACAGCACTAGTTCCTGGATGAAAATGTAAAAGCACAGTACAGAAATCTTTTACACATGTAAATGCACTTATAACTCAACATTATACATCTTTGAAATTCTGTTACCTTATGGCAACTCTTTTTTGTTTTTGAAGGGGTGTTAAATAGACCATCTCCTTTCCAGAAATCATATTCCTTCCTAAAAAATTAGAACTCTTAATCCTGTACAAAAGCTGTTCATGTGGGCCTAAAATCACTGATAAAACAGTGAAGAAAATTTATATTATTGATGGTTCTCGTGACCTGTGAAGAACTTCTGGAGACAAGGACAATTCCAATTACTAAACCATTCAGCACTCTAATAGGATCTGCTTTCCTCCTTAGAGTATTACAGGATTTTGGAAGTCAGCCTTAAACCATGTCTGCAAGATGTATCTGTGTGGGAGACGCAGAGAACGCACCGATCTGAAAGCACATCTGTTTGGGTCAGGAAGCACCACCAGAGAGTGGCAGATTTCCAGTCCCTGGCAGGGCTGCCTCTCCCAAGGAGGACAGAGCGTGGGCAGGGCAGCTGAGCGACCTTGGTACTCCGAGCAGGTCACAGGCAGCATCACAACCCCACGCTCCAGGGAAGCTGGGACGTTATCAAAGCAAGACCACAGGAGAAATATTGCCAGAGGCACTGCTGCTACAGTAAGAATTGGTGAGAAGGGGGAAATGAAAGAAACAGAGTTGTTTGGAATAAGGATGATGACCGGGGATGAGTAACCAGCAGTCCAAAGAGAAAGAACTGTGGAATATGTGTATAAATCTACTTCATAAAAATAGCAACCTGTTCTGTATTTTCACAATATTCTTGAATGTCAGGCATGATGCTGTTAAGGTACCAAGGAACTGTGCACAGATAAAAATGTGTCCTGTGTGTTACAGTTGTGCTGAATAAATAATGAATTTACTTTTTCCTTACAGCAACTAGAAATCACTGGAGGTAGAACTGTCTGTAAAACAGATTTTGACCAGAGAGACACTGTATTTATTTCTCAAGATGAAATGTAATGTCTGAAGTTATATACAAGTGTCCAAAGCAATTTTTATGATACATATTCCTTTTCTTTGCACTCCCTCACTCATTGCTAGTTTTCTACTAGTTTGAAAAGGTGGTAGAGTTACAGCATGAACTCTCATTTAAAACACCTGGGCATATTTAAAACTGCCACTGCCCATTTCTGTACCAACACAACTCCAAATTAAACAGGAAACTAAAGGCATTCATAATTAGCATCAGCAAGTAAATAATTTTCTATTCTGGACACGTCAAAATAGGACAGGAGAAAAGGAGAAAGACGCAGGGTTCAAGTCTCATTGCTTTGACTTGCTTTAAGTGTAGTTGTTGTCCTCATTCTTTGCTGGATACATGAGCCCCACAGTACTTATCACCAGGCTAAAAAGAAAATGTTTGGTTCACAGCGTTGTAACTTCAGCATTAAAATTGCTTGCTGGCAATTTCTAGCAATTTGTAGCTGTTGTTGCCAGCAAGTGCTAACAATCACCAGGAGCCAGATTCCAGCTAACCCTGTCAGCACTTCGGTTTTTGGCAAACATTTCACAGATAATGTTTTGACGCCTCTGTGCTCACTTGCAGTCCAGTCAGATTAGAGATCACAGGTTGAAGTACACTGCACTATTGTGCTCTTTACAACAATTACCGTCTGTTAATCTTTGCAATGAAGGAAACCAGCACTGCCTCTTTAACAGAAGTTTCAAAAGTGACATGCACTCTGTTTAACCTTGTAGGTGAATTGCACCCACCTCCATGATAGCTTCCACAAAATACACACAGGGGTTGTACTAGATCACCTTTGGGTTCCCTTCCAACTCAAATGGTATTATGACATGCAGGAACATGAGAAAATTTTAATACAACACCTTAAGATTCAGAAAACTTCCTCATCAAAAGTGACACATTTGCACAAGCAACACATTTGCATTGCCAGGGCACCTTGCAGTTGTATGCTTGTACTTAGCTGAAAGTTCAAAATGCCATGAACCTCAGTAGCCACTCAGTGAGGCATCTGCAGGTATGCACAGTAAAAATGCAAACCAAATTAAAATGGAGATATATCCTAAAAATGGCTCATCCTAAATTTAGCATCTTACTCTCCCTCCTTACCTCCAATCTGGGTCTCTCAGTTTCTTTTGGCCTTCCATGTTATGTACATATTACCCTTTGCAAGTCTTTCACAAATTTCTTGCCTGACTTGACCTTAGAGGAAAAGTATTAATATATTGAACTCTGGCCCCATAAATGCTCCCACTGGAACACATTTTGTACAGGAATATGCCCCTTTGTGACAGCAGCTGGAAGTTTCAGACCAGAAAATGAAACAGATTTTCAACAAAGTAAAATAATGTGTAATTAACCTTTATAACAGCTTATCAAGGTATGTGGCAGGCTTCCAACACTCACCATGTCTCAAATCAAAAATTGAAGACTGAAGATCAGCAATCATTTTAGCTAGTGGGCATGACACTGGAGCTATCTGTGAAATATTCACACATATTATATAAGGTCAGGCAGTAGGATTCCTCTTCAGCATACAGACAAGAATATCAGCCTGTAATAACAACAAAAGCTTTGATTATGGCACTGTGGCTTTATAGATTTCCACAAGAGAAGACTACCATGTGTGTTTTGGCTGCCCAGACCCCTATGATCATTTTCAATCAAGAACAGAGTTTTGTTGCTTCACCAATATTCTTTGGACAAAATCTGTCCACAACTGCCGTAGGAAAAAGCAACAAAAATCTAAGACTAGAGTCTAAATAGATTACTAACAAGACACTCACAGGATATGAAGTATGAAAAGCATCCTGTTTGCAAACCAGCAACCAGAATTAGAATAGAAGGACAATAAGGCAGATGGAGTTAATATAAAGCAATAAAATTCATTGTCTCTTTAGTGATCCCAGCAGCATCATTCAGGTAGAAAATAATTATCTCTTATTTTACCTAGTTATACTTGATAGTAGTCCTAACATTTTAGGTCATGCAGTTACATGCAAATAAAATGTCTTAATGATTTACCTGGTACGAATAGTAATTTCATATAAACTCATTCAACCTATTATATGTTCTGATATTAAAAAAAATAGACAAGGTTGCGAATAAAACTCATACTAGAAACATTATAAAACAGCTAGATATACTGACATATTGACACAATATCAAAACAAACTACTGCTGTCACTTGAAACTAATAAAAGTCATCTTGCCTTTGGCATCACTCCAAACAGTTTATTCGTGTTGTGATAGTGTGTAAAAAACTGAATGTATTAAATCAGTGAAGGGTTAATCTTAAAGCATTGAAGGGTTAATCTTAAATTATCTACATAATCTGAAATGATGCCTGAAGAGTGTATTACTCTCCAGAGTACTGTTGTTTTCTGACAGCTGCTTAGGCAGCCAAGCTGTGCACTGAATACATTGATGATGAAGCATTTATGAGCTTAAACTGAAGCACCACTTCACCATATACTTGTGGATCACTTTCACTGTGTGCTTTTGGGATGACTTTTTTCTTTTTAGAAAGTTTTTAGACAAAAAATTTAAAAACTGAAAGGTTTTTAGTTGATAAGAGCGAGGTGAGGTACTTGGGTGGTTTGTGCCTCTCCCCAGGCCTCCCACGGCTGGGCCTCAGGCCAGCACAGAGGGGTTTGGATGTCAGCGCTGCTGTCACCTACGGTGTCTGTGTGCACGCTTAGAAACAATCCCAAAGCACAAGCAAAGGCAGCTCCAGAGAAGAGCAGGATAAAGCCACACCAGCAGCGCTCCCAGAGGAGTCAGCATGTCGCCCTCCTCGGCCCTCGCTGTCACAGGGTGACAAGGAGGCCCTGGAGCAGGAGATGTGCCCGCCATCAAAGCTGCCAGCACCTGTCCCCCTGGAGCTGCGCTGCCAGATCGGGCTCTGCTCACCCTCACAAATGTCACAGGCACCATGGAATGCACAGACAGTTTCCACAGCAACAGCATCGCACACAGCCCCACAGAGAGGGCAGAGCATGGCTGCTCCCTGGGGCACAGGCTCTCCAGATGAGACAAGAGTCAAAGGGCTGCCAAACACCCGCAGGACTCTCATGTTCATTCTCCTCTCCCTTCCCTCCTTCTCCCAGCCCTGCCACCCCTTGGACTGCTGGGTTTGGGTGCCTGTGCTCTCCTGTGATGCTGTCACCACAATGTCCCTGTGTGCGCCCAGAGCTGGGCTCTCCTGGGCAAGGGAAACGGCACCACCACGGCCCAGGGCCTGGCCCAGCACAAAAGGTGGCACAGCAGGATTCCCAGGACGAACACACAACAACAAAAACAAAACAAACCCAGAAACACAAATAAGAAGAGGAGAGAAGGGTGTGAAAAGCAAGGCTTTAACTGGCAGAATGGTCAGTAAGTGCTGACCATCCCAGCACAGTGCAAGTGATGGTATAGAGAAAACCAGAGGTACCCTTTAGGGACAGGCCAAGCTCTAGAAACAGCCACCTTGCTTTAAAAATAACCGTTCCTAGAGGAAACTGGCAATCAAATGGATGCATGAACCAAAAGCTTTTACACAAACATATGCTTAACCAAGAATTTACTGCAATATTCAGTTCTCCCACTCAGCCAGTAAGTTACCAAATTCTAAGAAGTCAAAATTAGTACTGGAAAACTCATCAGCCATCTCCAGAATCTCACTGCTAGTACTTTTTTTTTTTTTTAATTGGAATGATGTCAAGGAGCATTCTTTTCTGTTACTGAGCTATACCAGTGCAACACAGACATGGAGCTGGCACACAGAGCCTGGTTCCACACCATATCTATGCTAAGAGGTGTTACAGAGGAAAGAGTAAGGCAAAAGGGGCTAATTGATTTGCACAAACAAATAATTCTGTGAAAATCATGTTTCTTCAAAGTTTGTTTATGTTGATGAAAATATGCTGAACTGTTGACTCTTCTTTTCGAGCAAGACAGCTGCTGACTCAACTCTGACTGCAAATTTTAAGTGATGTGTCTTCAGGGTATTTTGCCAAACTAGAAACTAGTGAAGTCATTGCACAAATAGCTTGTGAGATTAAGCTGTCACAGGTTATAAAGAGGGTCAATCATCAAAGTATTTAAATACAGATTTACTCTGTCATACTTTAAGTCAGTTTGATATGCAGGAGGGCTGTATCCTTATTCCCTCCTTCATTTCTGTGTTACCTGAAATAAACCAGAAACTTGGTACCTGATACAAAACAAACTGAAGTCTGAAAAAAATGGAGTATTGTGTTCTCCAATAACACATCTCATGGGATTCCTGTAAGCTTTATTAGGCATAGTTTTGAAGAGAAGATGGATTAATAGGAAATTGTGAAATATTCTGTAAGATCAACAGGCAAGTTGATCTTACAGTTATCTCAAAAATAGTTATCTCTTTTTTCACGTTAATAATAAACATATTTCGGTTAAATTGCCATTCTAAATTTGTTTCTTTTTCTTTTAAAATTTCTATACTCATACGGCACTATGGTTTAACCTCAGTCTCATACAATAGTACACAATCCCAGAAATAACAAGGAATCTTTACACAGATCAATTTTTTCTTTACATTTCATAATCTAACTTATAAGTAGTTCCACACCCAATGGGTCCATCTGGTTGAAGAATCAACATACAGGCATCACAGTAACCAACCAAGATCAGATCTTAGGAAGGAGAATTAGATGGGAAAAGCAAAAAGAAGCATTGCCTCTTGGAGTTACTGATCCATGTTCTTCTACACAGCCCATAAAATATGCTCACTGGTAGACCTTTTAAACCAGTGGAATGAGATCAATCTTTTTTAATGTAAAACAGGACTACATCTATTGTATATTTTGAATAGTAATTGACTTTGAGATCATTTGGAGAAATGAGCTAAATTTCATTAAAGATGATAGTATCTTTAACCAAGAGGCCCCAGAAATGATGGGCTGACGTGGGCATTAAGTATGCACACCAGAGATAACAACCACCCTTGCAGTAGGCAAATTGATTTTCTGCTTCTCTGAAGCCTAACAAATGCTACCAAATGCTTTGTTCCCAAATCACTCTCAAGCCAACTACCATGTTTATCAGATTTACTCATTCCCTTAGAAAAAAAAAAAAACTGAATTTTTTTTTTATTAGCTATTTATCTTTCAGATCTAGTATCATCTTATTAGACCTCTAAATGCACAGAAGCTGGTAACTGTGCTAGGAAGTTTCCCTTCATCCCCATCATAATAGAAGCAGTTTCTAAAGATATTGTCAAGCATAATGAGATGATTAGAAATGATTGAATTGCTTTCTGCCTTCATACAATTCACTTGCTCCTGATTTATTGTTCACACAACCTTACACATAGAATAATGGTGGACAGATCCAGTACAGGATTGACAAAAGATCATTTCTCTCCTATTTGCTGAGCTAGTTTTTTGGTTAGAACTATCCCACTAATATATAGCTGAAGCACGCTGGCATAAGTTCCTGCTTGTGTTTTCATGTGCTGTGTGGGTACTTGCTATATTTAAAGCAGATTACTGTCCATAGGAAAAATAATGCATTTGGATTCGGTAGAAACGCACTGAGGTGTAGAGCACACTTGTCAGAGAGATTAATGTAGACCTCAGTAATAAGATTCACCTCAGCTCTAGGGTTAAGCTCTATCTCAGCCTGCCTGCAGACAGACCAAGAAAGCCACAGCAGCAGAACTCACCCACAGCACTTCCCCACACCGAGGTCAGCAAATGCCAAAAGCCACACACGGCCCCAACAAAACCAGCCAGTCCCTTGGGTGACCCCAGCAGCTGTCTGTGCCAGCGTCTAGGCAACATCTCTGAGCTGCTATCAGGACTGTTCAGGTAAAACCCAGAAGACACCAGTGTCCAACATTCTTTCCTACCCTTGGGCTGAGTGGTGCCCAGGCAGACACCAGCTGGGAGCTGGGGAGGCCCAGACCAACGTGCTTCCAGTGCTTTCTGCCAGCTGGTCATAGCTCCAGGGATTCCACCCCAAAATGTTAAATGTGCACACATATGAATCATCTCCCACAATAGCAAAAGACAAAAACCATTCTTGGTCTTACCTGCAGCTCCATGTTCCGATTTATCTGATGCATTGTTCTTAAACAACAAACAAGAAGTAGAGCTAGGACATGCCTAAATGGACTCCTTCCAGGCAGCCACCTAGAAGACCTCCTCAGTTAAGCAGGCACAACTTAAACCTTCTTGATGACATCAAAAAAAACCCCAGCTAACAGGAATCAGGTGCACGGCTGCCACAGTCACAAAGGTGTTAACCCCTCCTCCAGCACAGCTGATTCTGCAAGCACAAATGACCACCATCTTCCTCTCCCATCAAAACCTGCAGCCCTCAAACAGTTACTGTATTTGAAACAGTTTTTATTTCCCAGGCATGAATTCAGTTTCCTACAGCATAATTGCATCACTTGGGGTAACTCTGAAATGCCCCAAGATGTCTGATTAGGCAGTCCCAAAAGCCACTCTTGGACCAAAAGGCAGTTTCTAGCCAGATGTGCTATAAGTGAATAAGCTAAATGAGGTTATAGCAAATTAAACACACACACATTTTGTAGGTGTTCCATACCTCTTAAAGATGTTTGATTCCTGTGAGCACCCATGAACTGCTGTGCTTTAACAGTAATTGGAGATGAGAACAGAGAATGAACTTTCTTTTGTTCATTACTCCCTGTGACAAGAACAGGTTTTGCTAATGTAAAGTTAAAAAATAGGGAAGCTGCAAATTTCCCCTAATAGAAGCTAATAAAATGAAATAGTCTTTAAAAAGCATCAGTGGATTTCTTGTTGCTTGGAGAATTTAAAACTGCACTAGCCAAAACACCAAAGCTGGTACACAGCAATTTTCTTCAGACAGGAAATTGATCTAGAAGAGGAAGAGAATTCTTTGTTACAGTGAATTTATATTTATTCCACCTGGGTTAAAACAATGCAATTGTAAAGAGGCAGTAACAAGTGTTTCATTTT
>WBNQ01052989.1:15343-42403 GCA_013401375.1 Spizella passerina | reverse complement strand
ATGTAGGAGCCCAGTTATGATTGTACCCCCAGTATTCAATGCACAGACCTGCTGCCCCCTGGATCACACAGGAAAGCATTTGCATGATTTGGGAAAGCCCAGTGTGTTCCTCAGCTGGTCTTTAGGCAGCTAAATATACCCAAAATCTGGCATTAAGTCATTACTGACAGTGATACTTGGTTTATAAACTTCTTTGCCTCTTGCTCTGACTTCACAAATATTCACCTCCTCTGACATGGGAGAGAGAAGCAATCCAGCAGCCTCCATGCAGCACACTCATGTTCTGTGGGGGACAGGAGACACAGCTTAAATCACTGAAAGGACTTCCATTGGCTTCTGCAGGTTTTGCATCTGCCCACAACTGACAAAAATCTCTTTTGATTATTTTCAACAATGCCACTTTTCATCTATTTAATTATTCCTCACAAAATCCCTTAAAAGGTTTTATGTTCTATATAACACATAGCTAAATTATACTGATCGAGCATAACGTGACACCATTGTTTCCCAGAAAAATGGTCATGGCTTTTGTTTTATTTTCTAGATATTTAATGCTTAATTCTTCTATTTCTTTGAGCAGAGAAACCTAGGTATATAGTGGTTTCCAGCAAAGATCAAAGAAGAGCTTATTTTCATGGCATATCGATAAGAAAATCTTTCATTTTCCCAACTAATGTTTTTATTCATGGGTTGGAAACTGAGATAAACTCCCACAGAAGAATAAAAAGGCATTTACTCTCCTGTGAAGGCTGCACAGTTAGAAGGAAAGCAGCTCCTGCCAGACTGGTAAATCCCTGACTGAATGGAGAGCAGAAAGCAAGGACAGTGTCAGTGCTGCTTCTTTTGCAGCACTGCCCAATCAGCACAGGGAATTCCTCCCCCAATAAAGGGGGAAACAAGGACAAAGTGTGACCTCCTGGCTTGGGACAGACAAAAAGGTCCTGCTTTTTTTGCAAAGGGCATTGCTGCTGTTCTTCTGTTTGTTCTCCCAAAAGATGAGGAGAATATTTACCTTATGCAATATATGAGGATAAAAACACAGAAAGCATTGATATCATAAGCTGCTGAGCAGCTCTCTCAGATAATATGCCATTAGGCCAGGAACTGCCAAGAATCCTAACCTTAAATCTTCAAAGAATTCTGCCATGAATATCAGAACACTAGAGACAATCAGGGTTTGATTAGGGTATAGGAATAACGTGTGATATAAGATATATTACCATGTTCTGAACCTGAATTCAGTAACAAATTCAGAGCACAACTAATTACTAGCCAAGGTTATGTCTCCAAAAATAACCAAGTATGACTGGCAGGACTGCTCTGATTAAACCAATGTCCATCCTAAAAGTGAAGGAGCTGTGAGAAATAAGGCACACACAGAATCCCAGGGAGAATAAAGCACATTCATCTTGTCTGTACTTGCAGAACCATCAGCCTTGAGTAAGAAAATACATATGACTACAGTTTTCTAATAAAAGCCTGCTTTATATGAGAATGAGATTCATTATATTGATAAGGATTTTAAAGTATTCATTTTAGTTACTGGGGAAAAGTCAGAAGCAGAATTGTTTAATAGTAATTTTTTAGCATCAGAGGAAAGCATTGGGATGGGATGATCCTTGACTGGCAACACTGCCAAGTGAGCAAACACTGTTCAGTGTAAGTGTGTGGTCAGCCCCAAACCCCTCAGTGAAACACAGGGGCTGTGCTCACAACTGCACTGCAGCTCACAGCTCATCACCCAGAGAGCACAGAGCCTCCTGCTGCAAGGACACAAACTTCCAAGAGTGTCATTTTGGCTTCAAATCCACTTCCATCCTGGATAAAACCCTGAACTGAAAGCACATTTCTTTGGCCCACAGGAGGTGACAGAGCTGTGTTCAGGTCTGGCCTGCAGCCCTGTGCCATTCCACTGCAAGGTTTAGAAGATTTCCAATGAGAAGCCTTAATTCCAAGTTCTCCAAATGACGATGATGAAGTTCGGGGAAAATGAAATATAGAAATATATATATTTCAACCCACCACAGAGCTTCTTATTGGAAGAAGATGGTTTGGCTGCTGTTCTTAAAATGTAGAAAAGGATTGTGGGTTTTCTTCCCTCTGGGATTTTGTTTTGCTTATTTTACAAGGCTTACATCTCAAAAAGGTGACTTATGTTCCAAAACCATGTGTAAGTAATTTACATAATTTGGAATAATTTAGGAAAAAAACCAGATCATTGAAACTCTGACCCAGTAAAGTACTGAATGTGTGCTTGAATGCCACTATGAATAGTTGGCTTTTCCTAAAACTAATCTGAGCTCTTGAGCAGGCAGTGGCATGAAGAAGTAACTTGCATGAAATCCCCTCATCCATTCAGCAGCCCCACAGTGTAACCCCTGTGCATCCCCTGTGTGCCCCTGTTGCATCAGCACATGCCATCAGAGGCAGAAAAGTGCAGGACACTTCAGGACAACCCTTAGAGGCAGCACTGCTGCTTTTTCTTTCATGGAAGTGTCCCAGTGTGAAAGAGAAGTCAGGAAATGAGAAAAGGAACAGCTACAGAAAACTGGTGCAGTGACCCGGAGGGTAAGATTAAATTATTAGGTAAGAGATAGAAAAAAGTTTCCAGTATGTAATATTTTAACTAAAAGTCTAGAAAAACACCAGAAAAGTTGTGCTGACAACCATTTTCACACAATGCTTTCCTGCATTTCTTATTCTATCCTAATGTGTCAATGTAACAATATTGCCTATCTTGTCAAGGCTTACAAGGAAAGACACAAAAAAGAAGAAGCTGAAGAGACAACAGTGAAAGAGTAAACATAAGTAAGAGAAATGTGACTTGACAGGAATGTTTCAGGCTTTTTTTTCTCCTAAATATAACTGCATTTTCCTAGGGTACAGTATTTAGATTTTGATCCACATCATAGTGCTTATCAGTGTTTATCATGCAGGAGTCAGTGTCATTCAGCCTTCATTCTGATTACATTAGTCATTACAGCAAGTCCATGTTACAGACTTCTCACCCTTCACTTCAGGTTTCTGGTTATTTCTATCAAATCTGGCAGCCTCTCACCACCAGCCAGTTCTGATGAACACAAGGGAGTTCAGCAATTAGGAGGAGCTGAAGGCAGGAAGGGCTGAACTTCCCCTGCCCTGCAGAGGCCTCTCACATCACTGCAGCCAAACATGAAGTCTAACAACTTGCTGTGTCTTGTTTTCCGAGATCTTACTTTAGAAAAACTTATTTTGTTTGCCCAGACTACTTCTTCCTCCAAATGGATGTAATCTGGCCTCTCCTCTTTTCAGCAAGGGAGTCACTACAGTCACATTTTTGGAGGACATTCACACTTTTACATGAAATAGGAAAAAGAAAAAACAGAAACCCCAGTACTCCAGCTAGGCTACGCAGCTAAATTATACCAGGGAAGAAAATGTGACTATAGCAAGTAGAGCAGGACCAGTTCTGCAAAGTGTAAGGTTTATACAAGTCCATTAGTAATGAGGAAAAAAACACCTCTAGAAATTACTGTCTGCCATAAGCATCAGCATTTCACAGTGCTCTAAAGATTTGTGTTGGTATCCATCATTTAACAACACATGGACACACAAAGCAAGCCAACCTCCAGCCAGATGCAGCAGTACAATTTTCAGAGATAAACCATGACCTTATCTAAACACTAGTCCCACCTTCACTTCTTGTGCTAAGAAAGAGTAACTTTTAAACAAAAGTGCACTAGTGAACTTTGCTTTCCCAGCTATTCCTAAATGTCTCTTTTTTCCTTTCAATGGAAACACTTTTTTTGTGTTTCTGCTTGAAAACACTTTAAACTTAGTTCTGTAATTTCCGATATTACTTGAGTGGAAAACAACAGGGGCTTCTAAAATGATGTCAAAATTTCATTTAGGTGATTTTTACAAAAAATATGTCAGTAATTACTGTCATTTCAGCTTCCAGCGTATCCACTGTTCGCAGCATTGTTTACAGTCCTTGTCATACATGGTGCTGGAACTGTTCTCTCACAGTCACTGTCATCGTGCCAAAGCCTTTGGACCTCAACCTGGATCCATCCAGATGCATTTTCTAAGCTAGCCAAAGCAGCAATTCTGAAATTCAGTCTGCCTTACAGTTTTATGGAACATTACTCTGTTCAGATTACTCTGGCTGCAAAAGACAAATAATACCTGTTCAGCATAAATGAACTGGTACAATGTTAACTTGTCAATAATTTAAAAACTTATCAGAACATGCCCAGATTTTACACAGAGTCAGCATTTTTGCCATGTGCCCATAGCAATTTTTTCAGTACTAAGAAGGAGTGCTAAATTGGGATTTATTATATCATTAAAGCACAGCCCAACTCTGCAAGCTGAGTATCTGGACAGAAGTACAGTCTCCTGAGTGGGAAGGCCTTAAAATCCATTGACAAATTTAGGAATTATCATAAAGGGAATGTATAAGGTGATAATGGAGACACTGGAATGGAACAGATTAAAGTTTAACACTGTATCTGTCAAGGTTTAATACGACAAGAATTATAAAAGGCCCAAAATCTCCAATGTATCAAATGCTCCAAGTTCCATGCTAGGCAGTGCAGGGAATTGCAGCAGGCACTGAATCCGAGTAGCAACAGAGGGACATTCACAGCTGCACCTTGGTCAGGCACTGTCCTCAGAGGCACAGACACCCACATTTCCCTGCACGGCTGGGGGCTGTGCGCCTCACCTGCTCACATCCCCAGGCAGACACCAGCACATTCTGCATTCCTTCTGCATGTCAAAACCACCTCTGAATCCATGGGAATCCACTGAAGTTACCCACATTTACCACCTCCAGCCTAAAGCCTGCTGCTCCCTTTTAAGATTGACAAGACTTGGCAGCACTGCCAGGAGGCATCGACCTTAGGAGCAGCTTTAAATTAAGTAAGAGCCTCTAAACTTCATTACAGGTGGTACCCTGGAAGGCTCAGCTGAATGAAGAGTTTGCAATAATAGCTCAGCACAATAATTAGAGCTGTCCCAGATCTGTTGGTTTGAAGCTCATCCATAACCTACAATTTGGGTTTCACACACATGGCTACCATTGTAGAATTGTCATTTTAGCTCTGGTTTGCATAGATTTTTGTTTAATAGTCTCAGTTTCAGCTACCACATGTGCTACATCACTTCTTTGTGACAACCTTCTCTCAAGATCTCAGTTCTTGGCGATGCACAGTAGATTAAAATAATTGTTATTAATATTTTACCATACTGGTTCTTTTCCAGCACAGCTTTGTCATTTCATCTCTTTCTCAGCACTGGTGTGTTTTTCTGAGTTCAAAATCAACCTAAAGTGATTATTTTTAAAATTATGTCATTTTTATTATAGAAATTTCTATTATGCAGCATTCTAGTAAAGGGTGTAATGATCAAAGTACTGTAGTTCCTAGAGCATGCTCTTCTCACATAAATTTCTTTTTTTCCTATTCCAACTAAAACAGGAACTTTTGTTACTTTGAAAAGCCCCCATTTCTGATACAAAATATGTACTTAACATTTTAATGCAACACCTTCTTAGCTGCTGGAGCTGTATGTCTAGCATTTCAGTATGACCTGCCCTACTGATTTTACGCTCTGAGTACTTAAGTCACTTTCTTAAAATTTTTTACAAATCCAGATATGGGAGAAATAATTAATCATTTATGGTTTATAATACCTTTCATGAAGAAAAATTAAATCTTATGGATTAGTTAGTTGCCTGCAAAATAATGTTGAATACAAGGACTATTTAATGATGACTATTTAACCTCTGACAGAAAGTAAATCGTTATTAATCCACCTGAAGCAGGAAATTCAGTAATTTAATGTCAGTGCAGTACCCTAAATGCACACTGGGGCATTGGCTGATACTGGAGTGGAGAATGTCCTGCATGTAACCCTTGGGAAGCTCTCCCCTTTAGGCATGCAGCATGGAGCCTGTGCAGTCTCTGCTCTGGGACAGGTTTGTGCTGCTCTTTGGGGCTGGCTGTCATGGTGAGGATGGCTCTGCCACAGTGATGCTGAAAAATAAACTCAGAATCTCAAATGTCACTTTTGTTCCAGAAGCCACAAGCACGGATGAGAGCCTTGGCTGTCACAATGCTAGAATGGGTTTCAGCTGCAGCCTAAATGATTTTGTGGTGCCAGTGGCACCTCTGTGCATTTAAGGCAGGACAGAGGCATTTCCTCTCTTGGGGACCCCATATGCTTATAACATCATGCATGTTTTTGGTGCACAAAATGACACCTTTTTCACATGAGTTATTAACTGCTATTGGCATTACCTTCTACAGTGTCTGGTCAGCTTCTACAAGCCTCAAGACAGGGCTCATATCCATCTTCAGATTGAAATAGGACAAGACAGCAACTCAGAGGGAATTTCTGTAGCGTGCAAGCGAGCAAGTGACATGAACACACCCAGTGGGGGTTTCATGGCAAGCAGGAGGGACCTGCACTTTTCCAAGGTGCAGTTTCTGACCCAAGCCCTGTCAGAAATGCCACCTGCCTTGCTGAGAGGCTCCCTCAGGCCCCCAAAAGCACTGAGGCAGCTGAAAGCAGCCAATCCCCAAGGCCAGCCCTCCTCTGTAAAAATAAGAAGTGACTTCAGCACCCCTACTTTGTCTCTGCCTTACTGATTTGAAATAGCCCATTGTCTGACTAAAGGATGTGCTGTGAGGGATTTGGGTATTGTGTTTTAGAAGTGCTGAAGGACAGCTGTACCACAGGGACAGGTCATTAGTGTTACTTATTGGCTCCGCACAGTTACTCGGTGAGATATTGGGTGATTGCTGCTCTATTCCTTTTCTTTCTGCACTGGTTGTAGTGTTTATTCATCAGTTTTCTGTGCTTTAATTTGGTTGATTGACATGCCCAGAGAACAGAGTTCTGGTCCTTTTATAAATTCAGAAGAAAAACTAACACAAAATAAAGTTGCTCTGGCATTAACCTACATTCAAAAAAGTGAACTACTCAGCTGATGTGCAGTTTTAATTGGGCTTTTCCTGATGCAGAGTAAAATGTTATTCTCAGTGTAAAATCTGACCCTCAGTGGAAGAAGCCATTCTGGGACAGGGACAAGTGCCAAGCATGTTTCAGAGCCCCCCTGCCACACCAGTTCAGCATCCAGCCACTCTGGGCACAGAGCACACACTGCTGGGTTTAGCAATCACTGACCTATTCTCCAGCAGAGATAAATAACACCAAGCTCCCAGCTGACCATCCGTGCTCACTCAGGTCAGCTCCAGGAGTGTCCTGGGTCCTGCCCCAGCCCCACCCAACCCCTCCCAGTGTTTTTCCCAGCAATGGCAAAAAAACTAGGATGTAACTGCCAAGTGAACTGGTTCGTGGAGCTGATTCAGAAATCCTGGAGCTTGGTTTTCCTCACAAGCTTTCAGTTCAGCTGCATGGAGTGGCTGCCCAAACAACTGCAGGTTTGCCAGTGCCTCAGTGAGGGCGATGGCAGGGATACAGAGCTGAGGGTGCCACAGGGGAGAGCTGAACCTGCAGGCTCAGCTGCTTTCTGGAAACTTTCTTCTGTGCTTGCTTGGCTTTTCACAGCTACAAAGGCAGGGAAGGAGCAAAAGGTTCTTCTCCCAGTAGCATAGTGCAGATCAAAGAGGATTCTTTTCCTTACACTTATTTCCTGAACCAGTATTTTAAATCTTTTCTACAACGAAAACCTGAATTTAATATCAGTAGTATCAGAAGTATTTAGACAGGAATTAAGATCTTCCTCTCTAAAGTCTCATCTCTATCCTACTCATCAACAAACACTGTAGCTAGGTTCTGGTTTTCTGTCCCATCTAGTCTAGGCTTAAGAGCACATAAATATTTCGTTATTCTAGATTTATATCAGTATAATTGACAGCACAGTTTTTCTCTCTCTTAACCAACCAGAGACAAGCAGAGACAAAAAAAAAAAACACGAACCTAAACCTTTGTCTCAAGCAGAGACAAAAAAACCCAACATAAACAAAAGCTCTCTCCAGGAAAAACAAAAATAAAACTCCGTAGCTTCAATCTAATGCCATTTACAAAGAACAAGACAAAGCAAAAAACTGTAAAACCTAAAATCTCACCTCCCATAACACTGGCAAAGGTTGCCAGGTTTTGCCCCACCCTCTTACTGCTATCAACTTTCTCCTGCAACCTCTTAAAAATATTTTCCACATTGGTTGTGCATTGCATAAATTCAAACGAAAAAGTAACACACATATCTTAAGCCATCTAATAAGCTTTGATTGTAAAACTTAAGTTGCTCAATAAACTTTCCTGTGCAGTAAAGTCTGCCAACTTCATAGCCTTACAAAGCCCTGAGATCCTGAATTTTTTAACAAGAAAGTAAAAAGTGAAGTTGTTATTATTTTAGATAACTTGTTAGGTTTCTGCAAGTTAGATACAGCGCCCGAGGCCACTCCACTTGAAATCCTAATCATCAGTGTCTCCAACACTTTGGATATGAAGGCTTTATTAAAACAGAGCTAATAGATATTTTTAAGAGTCTCTAGCCTTTAAAAGTGGTAGGTGCACACATAATGTGCTATCCCCCGAAGAATTATTGGCACAGATTTGATATGACCTACAAAATTAAGCCATGGCTTCACTACTTCAGACTTGAACTCATGAAACCTCTGCATTCATTACATTATTACTCTGTTCTACAGACACAGAATTGAACTTCAAATCAATATATAATCCAATTACTAACCTTGTGAGCAACAGAGAGATCTTTTTCAACATTCTTTCCCCCTACTGCAAATGCATGCATGGGCCGACAGACCTTTTAATGTTTCATTGTTTACAATCTGTTTCATGATTGCAAAAGGAATGCAATTTTGATGGTTCTCAAACCAGAAATCTCTCTGATTAAAAAACATTTATCAACCAAAAATGAGCAACATCTAAACAAAACCTCCTCAAAATCTGAAATGTGGCATCCACAGCACCACCATTTGAAAATAAATCTCTGTGTGCACCCTAGAAAGACACATTGCATCAGTTAGAGCTGAGATGTGAGCACTGCACACGAGCTCTTGGGGGGAATGATCTTCTGATTCCCTTTGGTTTGCACAGCATCGAGATTGCCAGGCTGGATTCACCGGCCTGGCCTTCACTGCTGTGCTGTAGATCTCACCTGGGAATTCAGAATGGCACTTTTTCCTCATTTCCCTTAACAATTATGCCATCTCCACTGCAGGGATAGCTCACAGTGTGGCTGCAGGCAAAAGCCTCCTGCAGAGGCTCTGCTGGAAACACATCAGCACAGCTGATCCCAAGGTCACCCTCAAAGCCTCTCAAGAGCAGCTGCTCAAGTTCCTCCCCACCTTCTTGCTCCTGCTTCAGCTCTCAGATTGATGCCATTAACAGATGCACATAATATCTGATTTTACCGAATGAGGTGTAACATTTGTTGCCAAATTATTTAATTGCTTGGGAAGCAGAAGCTCCAGACACAAATTTATCTCCAACAGAACCATTAATATACAGCCTCATTCAAAAGTTTGCACAGACACTGTATCTTGGTACCTTGACCTATATAATATTTTGGGTACTTTAGGGAGTTGAAACTGTGACCTCTGCATATTCTCTTACATACTAATAAAATAAACTAAAAACTTAAGACAACTCATTACTTCAATTGCTTGCAAGTTTTAGGCAGTTGGCAGTAAATTTCGTTTTATATAAATAAATGTTATCTCATTACCAGCAATCTCCATTAGGATCTAGCAGACCATGAAATAGACTTTGCAAGATCAAGCAGTGTGCTAAGGCCCAGAAAACCATTACTTTAGCTCCTAGCTCCAGAAATTATGAGGGAAATGAAGCACTATATTGCAGCGTGAAGCACACACACTAAACAAGCCTTTTTAGTCAAGGCATTAGGAAAAGAAGCACAGATTACTCATTACTGTGAAAAGTACAGTTGGGTTATTTGGCACCTGCCTCTTAGCTTAATTTCCTACTGTTATTAACTTCTTATTGAATGTGCTTTTTGCAGAGGAGAGGCTGTAACACTTCTAATACAGGATCATGAAGGACTCATTTTAGACACTAGGAGAGGCAAATCTATTCTAACATACCACCAAAAACTACTTACCTGTTCAGAGAAAGAAAATATTTACAGATCTATGGGGGAAAAAATTAAAGTACCACAAGAAAAGCCAAAAATATTGCTTTGAATGCTGACTAAAATAGCTGAGCTTCCCTACTGTTTGAATAGAAATAATGTCCAGTTTACAAAACACAATGAGTGTTAATCTCCCCATGAAGCTAAAAGGATATATTTTAAGTCAGTTCACTAAAATAACAGAGGATAACATTTGGTTCCCTATATGCCATGAGATCCCTAAAGCTCAGGCAAAATGATACAGTACTGAGCCATGCTATCCACACTGGGGGAGAACAGTGATTTTTATTTTGTAATGGAGCTGTGGCTTCAAACTTAACTGTACCTCTCAAGGTTTCTTGTCAAGTTGGGTTTGTAGAAAAGAGAGAACCAAATAAGTAAATCCTAAAAGGGAAGATGAGCAGAATCAAAAACTAAAGATATTTGCCCATCAGCACTATTTGAGAGTGAGCAGCCCTCCCTCCAAACCCCAGCACTGCTGTTCTTGTCCTGTGGTGAGATGGAAAAATGGGGAAAACAACTTTAGGATACGACACAGTCCACAGCAAACATGTTTAATTCACTTAAGACCTAAAGAAACAACTTCTTGCTCTCAGCTAATAAATATATTTTTCAGTCCATAAATATTAAGAAAAAAGAAAAAAGAAAATTAATGTAGCAGGTCAACTGCTGGCCAAACGTCAGTGCATTCATGAGACTCACCTACTCACTCATCTAAGATAAAATGTTGTGATCCACAATATGAATGCTTTTGAAAGTCTGTATTTAGCACTTCTTCCAGCCTTACTTTTCCTGAATCCATATTTTAAATTATCAGCATCAATTTTAAATTGCCATTTAATTTAATATGATCTTACACGGGTGACAATTGAAACCAAAGTTTTGTAACACAGAAATCAACCCATCACAATAATATTATAATAATCATAATGGCAATACAGTAGCTTCTACAAATGCATTCAAATACAGGTTTACAGGAGCTTTAAAATGTCCATAATTGATAAATTAAACACACTTTTGTGAAAATTTACAATGCAGTTATCCAAAAATTCCAGCTTTTACTTTTCAAAATATTAACAATTATCAAAATTCTTTTCAGAATCTGCAGTTATTCTGTGAAATTGTTTTTTTTTATAGTTCTATCATTATTATAGAATCAGAACAAAAAGAAAAAATGTATTTGTTTGGCATGATAGTGATGCTTACAGTAATAGCAATTCTACAGGTTAAAAGTCAAGGTATTATGAACACTGTATTCTTAAAAAATAAATGAGGGAGACATTTGCAACCAATTTCACTGTATTCTCTCCTTCAAATGCCTCTAGAATTACAGTCTCATGTGTATTATATTATTTCTCGCAGTCGCAGAAATCAGTTGAAAATCTTCTAAACCAAGAGATCCTGAGAGCTTAAGACTAAGACTGTAATTCCTTTGGGCAATTATAGGTTTTTCAGCTTTAGCTGATAAACAATAGAGGCCAGAAGAGCCAAGGCACTTTTACTGAGGGTCCCCATTCCTGCAGCTCCTCAGCTGTGTTACACCCTCAGCCCAGAGCAGCCACGGCCTTTCACTCCTCCCTTGGTCCAGCTCCCAGCTTTGGGGCCATTTGCCACCATTTTTACCATCATGCAGCCAGTAGGAAATGTGAATCACGTGTGGGACTCAGTGGAAGATCACATCCTCCACCACTGATCACTGGCACATTTCAGGGTGTTTGAAATCAGGGCTGAACTGTGCAGGCCCCGGGATCTCGTGCTGGAAAACAGAGCACAGTCCTTTGGGGTTGCTGAGGTAATGGGGAATTGCTCACTTCTGTGGAGGGAATTTCAACTGCTACAAACTCAAATCCAGTTGAGAAAAATACTGCAGGGACTAATTTATCTGTCTGTTTCTGAGAGATATAAACTCACTCACCACAGGGAACTCCAAAGAAACTCAAAATCACGCTGCTGCTCTGAAGGGGATTTAATCCTTCAGTGAGTTCCAACACAGCTGAACTGTTCTGTCTGGGTTCCTGTGTAGCACCCATCATCCAAATGCCTGGACCAGTCCCTCAGGAGTTAATTTCCATTCATCCCTCCTGCCACACCAAGACAACCTTGGGTAGCTCTTTCCCACAGAGCTTTTCTGAACCTGTCAGAAAATATTTCCCATTTCCCTCAGTATAATTAGGTCATGTTCAATAAATCACTCATCATCTGAGCTCGTTCATGAGCCCTCCTAACAGGGAAATATCACCTCCAAAATCCAAGAGACTTAAAGTAAGCATAAATTGTTGAAATAAACACATTTTCCTTGTAAGAGCCACCTTTGTGAGTCTCCCCTCCACGGTTCCAGCTGGATAATTTAGCATTGCCTTAGGCCAGGCCTGGGTTAAGGTTTTACAGCAACCACACCAGGGTGAGGTTTGGGACTGTGCCTGAGCCAGGCTGGATAATGCACCAGTGTTCCAGCTGCTGCTGCTGAGCCCTGCTGGCAGCCTGGCAAGGCTTTCTGCAGCCCCCACAGTGCCCCAGGAGCAGGGGAGGGCACATCGGGGACACCCCTGTGCCCCACTGTGGCACAGCAAGGAGCTGGGGCTGTCCTGCCAAGGCAGCTGCTGCTCCAGGACTGCCTGGTGGGACGTGGTGGGTGACTCCCACGGCGTCACTGAGGTTTTTCCTCCACCTATTAAAATGTCTTTATGTCAGCCCAGGAGTTTTCTTGCCTTTGCTCTCCCTGTTGTGTCCACCAGCCAGAGCCTATTCATATGATGAGATTTCACTGCTCATGTGCCAAAGCCACTGGACGTTTAGCACAGATGGTTCTGCATTCAGCTTCCTTCCTCCCTCAGAAATGATTATCACAATTTATAGAATAAGAGTCATAGGAGCAGAGGGATCCAACTGCTGCTAAATTTCCGCCTCAGAACAATTTGTCTTTGTTCTTTTAAAAATATTTCTGGAAATGCTTCTATGCCCCCAAAGCAATGCCATGTCATGCAATGACCTACATATGCACAGAGGACTCTTGGCAAACAATAAACTCAACAGAAAAGCCACTCTTCCAAAACACTGACAAAGGTTGGGGATGTGCAGGCTAGCACATTTTATGCAGGCATTTTCAAACCAACAGAGAAAATAGATTTCCCCACCAAGTCTCCTCTTTTTTAAACAGTCAGGTTGAAAGATGGACAGTTCCAGATGGCACATGGGTGAAAACATGCAGCTTCACTGACAATGTTTGCCAAAAATGTTTAAGAAAACCACAAACAAATGAAGACAAAGTTTTACAGCAGCATTGTAAGATATGGTTTCTTAGCTCTTGAAAAGTTAACAGAAACAAGGGGAGATTGTATGGAGCTACTTTTTTTTGAGGACAGATTTTTCTCAGTTTTCTTGCAGGAAAAAAAATAAATCTGTGTTTACCTGCTAAAAGGCAGAGTGTCTCTGTGGAACAGGCCTGTGGAAACCCCAGTGACCATATCTGAATGCTTGGAGAAAATGACAGCTCTGCACATCTCTCATCAAGGATTAGTGTGTTGAATCTGAAATACATTTTGGTTTACTGTAACCACACTTAAAGGTTATGAGCCATATGTAATGGAACTGTGACATTTCAGGAAATATTCATCTTCCAAGTTCAAAATACCAAAGAACCTTTTTCAATTTTAGCCAGCTCTCCTATGCACACACTACCAGAACAATCACTTTTAACTTTTACCTTTTCAATCGCATTTGGGAAATACTAAATGACATTCACATCCCACATTCATGTGTATCTCTTATGTCAGAGAATCCATGGCATTAGATTTGATATCCATACAGCAGCATTGTTGCTTTGTCTATTCCTTTAGCAGAACTTCCTGAATATTATTGTTTCATTTCTTAATTTATTTCTTTTTTTAGCTAATATTGAACAATTCATATTTCTAGAAGTAGGTTTTAAATTACTGTCTGAAAGAGCCTCTCTATTATGTATGGAAGGACCAGAGTATAAGAACTTAGTTAAGGGGTGGTATTGAGGTGCACCCTCAATTAAGCCAATATTTTAAAAAATTAATGTTGCCATGCCAAGTTAAGACAAGTTTTATTTTCACTGAGGTTAAGTTTTACAATGACTACTCAAAAGACAGTTTCAAAAAACTGAATCAATAAAATTATGTTTCTTTTGTAAACCAAGGAAGAACAGTGCTATACCACCTACCTGCAAGTTTATTTCGTAGATACAGGAGCTCTTTGCTGAGAATGTGCTACAAATATAAAAAGGATGATGCATTCTTTTTTAAATCAGTCTACTCAATTTGCTGCCCCCTTTCAGTCAAATGTTACTCCAACTGTAAGAGGAAGTTGGAGATCAATCTTTGTTTAAATGGATGTTTGATTATAGACTTAAGTTAGCAAAGAAGCAAAACCAAATGGTACTACCAGCTTCTGGATATTCAACAGCTGAAAATCTAACATACAGACTCTACTATTTACAGAGGATAATCTTCTCACTATTATTAAAGCCTTGTATCTGCATGATTAGCTTGATGTAGTCATAATAATAGTTTCCTAAATATTTTGCTTCTTTTTCATTTTCTATTCTGATCATTAAACCCAAAACCTAAAGGACAGCAATCACAGGGCATGCATGTTAAGATTATATAAAAACTAGATGTAATCAGTTTTCTCTGGGCCTAGTATAGGTTTACAGAAAGGATGAATATGCTAATGGTCCTCAAATGCATTTTAAACAAACACAAATGTAAACTGCATTCTGTGCACTTCATTTAGACCTCAATTTAAAGTGTCTGTTTAAGTGCTTTGCTGAATCCATTCAACCCTGTGGTACAGGGAAGATCACAGTGTTCAAATCTTAATCTTTCAAAACCAGTTCTAATAGGAGAGAACTCCTCTCAAGCTGACAGGACAGTACTGGAGCAATGGAATTGGGAGCACAAATGTTTATCTTTTTCCCAACACAGAACAAGGAAAAGTTCCTGCTGAAGTTCTTGAGTTACCTTTTTCCACAGAGGTTTGCATTGTGAAACTCTGTACAGGAAAATATTAACTTATTATGGCATAGCACATAAATGCATTCACTTCACAGCATTGTACATGTGGATTTAAAAGCTGAAGAAAAACTATAAAGAAAAGTGTGTACACATAACCTGGCAGAAAGGTGGGGAAGAAGCAAAATATCTTCTGAAAATCAGAATGATAGGCCAGATTTTTCATGTGCTTTACATTTCAGGACTAATCAATTCTTTGCCACCCCTCAGCCTCTCTCCTGCACTTCAACTTCCTTACTACAATAAACCACAAGCTATTTTGAAGCCCTGTTCTCAGAAGACTCCTGGACTGCTCTGAGCCCACACACCTGTATTTTCTTTCTGTGAAACCCAGAATGTGCAAAGGAAACTAGATGGGAGAATATTATCCCAATCCTACTGGGCTTGAAAACACTTCCTGCTTCATTCTTCAAAAATAAAGAAGTATACAGATGTTGTAGTACAAACCTTGAACATTCAGTCCTGTGTGAGAGCCACACTTGAGAGCCACACTTGAGAGCCCTGAATGTGGCACTTTACTCACCCTAAAGGATTGCTTAGCACTCTTCTACAGCTTCAGCAACTCCCAGGAGTTCCCTTGGGGAAAGACTTGGCCTAGAACAGTCTGCTCAAAATCCCCACGTTGTACAACTGCAGTGGCTTCTTTAGTGTCCCTCCCTGCTGGGAGCTCACCCTTTCCTTGCTGAGTGCCTGTGGCCAGGACAGCAAGGCAGGAGCTCAGCCAGGGACCCACAGCAGCACCTCCAGAGCTCACCAGGTTTGTTTGCTGCCACCTCCTCCCACACCATTTGCTGATCCATCCACGGCCACACCAATACTCAACTTGAGCAGATTCCTTTATCTTTTTTCCTTTTTAATTTCCCCAGGCACTGTTTTGCTCCACTGAAAACCAAGGTGATACCGAAGTCTTTTTTTTTTAATGCAAATCTTACTGCTGTGCATGGGTTCCCTGCAATGATAAGATTCTCTATCACACAGTATTGTACAGAGTAGCATAGAGACATTCTGCACAGCAAACAGGAGAAGTGAGAGGTTTCCCACAGCCTTTTGTGCAATTTAACAAGCAGTTAATGCACATGTTCTTTTATTCTATCTTTTTTCCCTAGGAAAACAAGTTGGCAGTTAAGAGGCTACAGTCTAGAATTTACACTATCAAAGCAGTTAAATATTACTGGATTTTAGCATATTCAGCAAGTAGAGTAAATGCTACCAGATTTCATTCAGCTTTGAAATGTGATCTGTATTAAAACATTCCCAAACACACTGGGAAAAATACCTGCAGATGTACAATCACGATGAATATAAAGGGGATCTGTGAACATTTTGACCCCAAAACTGTACTCAACATATAAAATAAATAGATTTTAGAAACACAGCTTGGCTTTGAAGCCCCTGAATGCATGAAATATATTTCTTAAGAGACAAAATTACTTCAAAGCCCTTCTGACACCTTGGACATCTATCCAAATTACAAAAGACTTTGATGAGCTGTTGTTCATGTTTTGCCCTGTGGCTTGCTACAGACATCAAGGGCTACTTAGCTGTCTGTAAGTAGGACAACTAGCAAGAATCTAGAGGCCTTGAAAAAGCATAAATAAAGGCCTCAATAAATAACATTAAATAACACAGATATTTGGTTTGCCTTTAGGGGAATCATCTCACCATACCTTTCAGCCATTGTGAATTACATCCCCAACAGACATTGGTGGAGAAGAAGTTCCCTGGAAACAGGGCTCTGGCCAGCTCCAGGAATCGCAAAAGAATTCTCAAGACACGCTGCTATCCCACAGTAAAACACCATTTTCTTTTCAACTGGTACCTGACAAGGTGCACTGAGAAGCTGCCCCAAAGCTTCCTTTGGCAAGCTCCACTTCTCACCAGCCTGAGCTAGGAAATCATTTCCCCAAGGCCCTTGCAGTCTGGGGGGCTGTGGAGGTGAAGCCCCCGGCCCTCCCTGCAGGATGCTGCTCCCAGAGCCACCAGCAGCACCCACCAACGCTTGGCCTGAGGCTCATTTGCCACTAGGTAAGGAAAAGCAGAAGTCAAATTTACTCTGGCTCTTGAATGCAAAGCAGAAAACAGCTACCAAAATGAAATCAACAGAACAAAAAAATCAACATCTACGTGGAACACAGGATGATCATGGGCTGCTGAACAGATTTCCTTCTGCAGATGTGACAGCTGCCTGCACTGAGGTGCTACTTCAGCAAACATCCTCCCTTCATTGTTTCTGCTTTGGAAGAAAAAACTCTTATCCTGGTTCATGGTCTTCTAATTATACTTCTTTTCTTTTTGCTAAATATTAAGGACAAATAAATCTTAAAAACAGACCCTGACCCCCCAATATCTGCTTTTCCTGCAATTCATATGCTGATACCATTGTATACCACATGCAAATTACCATGTGTTCCTCATGGGAACAAAAGCTCTTCTCTCTGGATGACTTTCCAATGTGTGGATTATTCAAACATGGTTCAGTCTGCCTGCAATGCATGGGAAGTGAAAGCTTAACTTCAAACCCATTGCTTTTGTATATTGGTGATTAATCCACTTTCTCTAACTTCACCAGCTCCTTTCAGTTCACACCAACACACATCAGACTGTGGCTCATGTATTGGTACCCAAACACCCATAAATAATATACAAATGCAGCACATTGCTTATTTAGTTGTAGAATACAGAAGTTCTGGTAATCTACCACTGAAGAGCTGTGCTACAGGGCAGAAACATACACTACTCCTTGTGTAACTGCAATTATGTCCTTACTACACATCAATTTTAGTGATGTGGGCAGCCAACATCCAGTGTACAAAAAAACCTGCTAGCCCACATACAGAAAAGAGCACATAGAAATCATAATATAAAAAAATTGGTTACACTTTGCAAAAATGTTTGTAACTACTGCTTATTTATGGAAATATATCACAGCAAAATTTACAAATTCTATTTAAAAGGCACTAATAAAAGTTGCTAAAAAGTGACTTTTGCAAGATTTTAACATTATAAAGGCAGCATAATTAGATGCATCTCACAAAATGTAATCAGTTGAACTCCAGAGAAGTATCGAACACTGAAAAAACAAGCAAACAAACAAACCAAAAATCACCTATAAGAATATATCTTCTTTTCAAAATACTTTTGCCTCAAGGGAGATGGGTTACAGTTTCTTGTGTCTCAAAAATCCAGGCATCAAAGGAAACAGTCTGCCTCAATTGTACATCCAGTAAATTACAGGAGATGTGGTCCTTGTGGGAGCATTTCACAATTCCTATGATGGACTCAGCTGAGGAATGCTGGACATCTAAAAGCCAGAGCTGCAATCTTTCTCTGACAGTACTAACAAAACATCTGCAAGTCTGAAAGAGTAGTATTCCAAATCAAAATATCTTTGTAACTATCAAAACAACCAGAAATCACCGTTCCTTTTCTGTAAAGCACCAAAATGTAAATACAACAGTGCCATGTAAACTCAGTTATCACATTGCAAATCAAAAACTTAAACTCGAAAATAACTTAAAAGTAAGAACAGGAAGATCCTCAGTTTGCTCCAAATAGTTGGTTACAGATCAGTTTTTAGGTCCTTAAGACACCAGATCTGATGAACAAAGTCACATAGATAAACACAAGAAAGCAGGGAAATTAGGTTATCAGACTTTCCACAAGTAAAGCAATTGATTAAAGCATCATTAGTTGTGAGCCTGCAGTCCAATCTGAATTCTGCAATAGCAGCTTATGCTAAATACACCCATATGTGCACATTTATATGTACAGATAAAATCTGAATATGGTATCAGCAAAAACAAAGATAAATAATACACAAACTTAACTGCAAGGAAGCTCAAAATGCAGGGTCTTCCTTCTGCCTGGAGAAGAAAACATTCAGCTCTCAAGAGTCTGGGTTTACATTAACCCTGCTCAGGAGGAGTAAAGCAAGACCAATATGATTTCCTATAATTTGATTTTTATTTGATCAAACAAAATAAAAAGGCACTACATTTTAAAAATCCTATTCTTTCAAATTATTCAGGGTATCTATTTGGGAATGTCTTGTTATACTAAGGGCACATTAAATGGAGACACCAAGCCTCCGTTAATACCAAAAGATAGAATTTGTAGTAAAAGTTAAAACTTATACATAAGCATCATGTTCAGAATAGAAAGATGTGTACTATTTATTTGACTAATACTCCTCCCACCCAAAAAAGCTCTTCCTCTCTCAACAGAAGCTGTTTATGCAACAGTCTGTTTTGCTTTGAAGCATATTCTGCTTTCTCTTCACTATTCTCAGAACAGTGAAATTAACTCAAATATAAAAACCAGCCTTAGATAGTTTTCCTTTTAAAGTCAGAACTTTCCTGCTGACCTGAACATGCCATGTCCATTGCTAACACCCTTAAAATTTGCCTTGATTTCCAGCCACACAAACAGGTACTTCCCCTCACCTTCAGCAGGAGAAGCAGACTCATGTGCTGCCCAAACAGCCCAGAGGCACAGGGCCCTTTGCACCCAGCCAAGGCTCCTCAGGGCAGGGACAGCAGGAGCCACCAAAGGCTCTGCCTGCAAGGACAGTGACACCAACAGTCCCGACAGACCGCTCATACTTGGGATCAAACTGGAAAGGAGGATGGGGAAAAGCTTCCTATCTGTCACTTCTGATGATGGAGCATTCTGGAACACCACCAAAAGTAGTTCCCTGTGTATTTTAAAGCATCCTAGACTAAAACAATCCTGAAAGACTTACTGATCTGAAAATGAATAGCTGAGATGAGGTTCTTAAAGTATTCTTTATTAATATCATTAGAAGTTGCAGAAACAACTTTCTTGTAATATAAAGGCACAGGGAGACAGTTTTGATAAAGTATTCCAAACAAACAGTAACTTACAGTACAAAAGGACAATTTTAATGCACATACAAACCCCAAACATCTCATTCAAAAATATTTCACCATGTTTATCAATAATAATGGGCAATGACTAAAAATATAAATTGTTATTGTACAATAAATATCTGACAGGTGCAAATGGAACAAGATTTATTGCTCTCCACAATGTTTTCCCTGTAGTGTTTTTGCTCTAGTGGGGGGTTTGGGGTTTATTTTCCTTTCACTTCCAAGTTCCTTTTACAAGTGGCTTTAGTAACTTGTTTCTGGAGGGACTAAACCCCAAACAAAATCTAAGAGAACATTCTGACAGTCACAGAACTGACTCAAGTAGTAACCAAAACTGGCAGTGTTTGTTTCTTTCACAACTTGAACAATCACAGTCCACTCTCTCTTTGGGAAATGTGGCAGATGTTTAAAAATCAACTGTAGTGGTAAGTCAAGGCTTTAAGGTAGGATGGTAGTGATGCCTTGAGAGGCTACCTAGAACAGAGGCCAGACAGTGTTAAAGGAATAAAGCAGGGATTTATTAAAAGGCCTTCAAAGGAATCACCCTGGGCAGTACAAGTGGCTTCACCCAACATGGACACCAGGCCAAGAGTTTTCACACTTCTATAAGTTTTGGTCCATTTCCATATTGGGGTTAATTGTCCAATTACAGCTTTAGGTTATGCAGTCCCATCCCTCCAGACTGCTCTCCTCAACTCCCTGTTGTCTGTACTTTTTGGGCCTGAAGCTGCAATGGTGTCCTTGGTTCTCGGGCTGGAAAAGGATTGTTTTGTCTAAACAAACTGTGAAGAGAACTTGCTAACACTTTATATGAAGTTCAGAGTTACATACTAATGCAGTACAGAATCTGGAAAATATGAAAGCTAAACTTAAGGCATCAGTAGTACCTAGTCTGAGGGTTAGTCTTTTCCTTCAAATAAGTGGATTTTATGAAGAAAAGTAACATGACTGTTCTCCAACAGCTTGTGCCAGAGCAAGCACATAAAACTGTTCAAATGAGGGGAGAAATTAAAATTAAAAGCTGCACTGGGCATTTAACTTCAAAAAACAAGACAAGGGACTGGAACAAATTAAGACTACAGAGGCAACAATGACATGAGTGAGAATTTCCAATTCCAAAATACCCTTAATCATAGAATCTTTAAAGTTGGAAAAGACCTTTAAGATCATCAAGTCCAACCAGCAACCCAGCACCACCATCATGTTCACCATTAAAGCATGTCCTCAAAATACAGTGACCTAAGAAATCAAAGAGCACTCTGCATCTCTGTGTGCCTCCACACTGAGCTTTGAGAAAGGAGGGCAAGTCAGTGAGTTTGCCATTGTCCTCACCTGCACAACAATTTCCATCAGGCTCCAGGCAGTACAGGAGGCAGAGCAGCTCTGCTCTTGGAAGTAGCACACGTTACCTTGCTCAGAATTAAGTTTAGCTTGTACAAAATAGTGTTTTATACAGGCATTTAAGAAATATTAGTCTCCTTCATTACTGTTACCAGAAGTAATATGCACACATTTCCTAAGAGCATCTTTGTAGGAACAAAATTTGAGGAAAATTAAGCATAGTAGTTGTAAAAATAAAAAAAAATTTAAAAAAGGCAAAACCAAAAACTGAGGAGCAAGCTTTCAAGTGAGTTCTTGTAGCAGTAACTGAGGCTTTTATAAAAACTGTGATTTATGAGAACAACTCCATATTTACACAAACCTCAACAAGTCAATTTCAACTGTCAAACTTAGTTCAAGAAAAGGTACCTAGAGTGAGTACAGGTAAACCAAAAGATGGATATTCAGAAAATTCCATTCAACACACTTAGGAAGGATGTAAAACAAACTGCAACTTGCTTGACATGATTCAAATTAGGGTTTCTCTAGTTTAAGTACACAGTTTGAGAAGTTCTTCAGAAAGTAACCAAGGACCATCAAAATCTGAATTTTGAAAATTATTATTTTCACTAGTATAGCATTCTTTGTTTACTGTATGTTCAAAAAACTAGCAAACAAAACAACTTTCTTTGGCTTATACTTAAACTACACCAGATTAGTGATTTTTAGTCAATCTCCTATCCCAAATTTAAATTAACACAGATCTTTTTATTGTAGTGTCCTTCCAATTTTCAAATCATCTCTGTTAAAAGTAAGAGTTTGCTCATACCATGATTTCCTGTTAAACAGCCATGTGTATACACTGGCATGAAAGGTAAGTTTTGTACAATAGTTACATTAAGTGATATTTCCAACGGCAGAACCACTGAAGACATTAAATGAATGTTAGTTCAAGTGAGATTTGAGCTTATGATGATCTTAAAAAAACAAACCACAATGTCTATGCATAATAAAATACAGTGTTAAACCCCCTAAAATCGGACAATAAACTCAGGAATTCTGCACTCACAGTAGGAATGTTCTGCACAGCATTAACATGAAAGCCTGTTCAGTTTGAAACAATGCAGACAGCTAGGTTTACCTGGATGTAAATGCCACTTCAAGGTGTTTAAATAAACACAAAAATGAGACAATGATGTCAGAAAAAAGGCCTTTAAAACAGGCCACCAGTCTAACTTGACTTTCCAAGTAAGAACATCAGTTTCACAAAACTGTGACACTAATGCAGTTTTAGGTAAAGTACCCTTTGACACACAAGCTGTCAATTAAGCTATCACAGTCTTTTGTGACCTACTCCCTTTTAAACAGCTAGGGAGGACAGTCAATAGTAGCTCAAGTTTTAATTCAGTAAGTACCTTGTTTGTTTGCAAAGGAACATTATAACACCATAAAATTCTATTTTTACAGTATTTAGAAAACTGATAAACTAGAGTTTTTTTATTCTCTCTTTTTAACAGAGGAGTCCAAAACTTCCGTTTTCTGCGTGTCTTTGCAATAGTGTTTTAGCCAGTGCTGCCAAGGACCTTCACTGAGCACTACCTGACGTTGTTACTGAGCTGTGCCAGGTACTCCCGCAGCTCCTTGGCGGCCTGGAACCGGCCGTACCTCTTCTTTGGGTTGGCACACTCATCCAGCAGGGCCTCCAGGCGCCCCTCTTTGGCAATCTCAGCTGGGGGGTGGTGCAGGAGCCCCCCCGAGGTGCCCCTCCACGTGGCGTGTCTGGACAAAAGGTTCTGACAAATGGCATAGTAGTTGTGGTCCACAGTGACTCGAGCACACAGGATCTCCTTGGAGAAGGACAGACAAGCTTCTTTATCGCAGTCGTCAAACTTGCTCTCGTACCACACGTCCCAGTTCTCAGGCTTGTCTGTGCAATGCAAGGAGACATTGAAACAAGTGAGGGAGGGGAGCAAAGAGCATGTGTGTGTGTCTGAATGCAATCAGAAGCTCAATGCACAGCAAACTGGTAATATTTAAACTAAAACCAGTTTTGTTTAGATAAACTCAGAAATGTTGGAGCCTAAGACTGCATCTGACAGTTTGATACATCCTTCTGCTGAAATGTTCCCAGCAAAACAAAAAAAAACGGAAAGAAAGAAAGAGGGAAAAATAGCAAAGAGAAGGCAGGAAAAAAAGCAGCACAGTAAACACATGAAATCTACATTAACACATACCCAGAGGAAAAAAGGTAGCATGAGCAAGTACAAGGGAACAATCCAGAGCCAAAGCTCAGAGAAAAACAAACAAGCAACATGATTTATTTTAGCAACATAGATTTGGGTTCTCCAGTTGCCCTGGAAACTACTGCTAGCAAGTGGTCTACCAAAGACTAAAAAAACATTGCAAAGTAATTGCTATAAACTTTTGAAACTTTATCTTCCATCTTACTTTCGACACAGCAGTAACCAGAAAGAATATAAAAAAGCAGATACATTACTTATAATCTTTGAAAAAAAGTAAAATTCAACAAGGCAAATGGCATTTATGTACATGTACAAACTCTTCTCCTTCTCATAGCTTTCTTTTAACTTAAAACCTCATTTACATAAAATACCTCATGCAGTAATAATACTTAAAAGGTTACTACGTGTGAGCTCTCCTGAGTTCTTACTATTTTTTGTTAGAAAACTTTCATCTTAAGTTTCCTGACTACTGCCAGCTGTGAGAAAGAGTCCTTATCATGGAGTCTCAGAGTTTTGCAGATGTCTCTTAGCAGTGTGAGGTACAAATTAATCTGTGCTTGGTAGTCTCTGAGCTGACTATGGGTCTTCTCATTCACAGCACACTGAGAGAAAGTTTAGGAAAAGAAAGAGTACTGAAGGATGTACTATAAAAAACTATAAAAACATGATGTAAGATCTGCAGAATTAACAGCAAAGTCAATGTGGAAAAAAAAGCCAGCAAAAGAATGGGAAAAAAGGGCTTCAGCAAATTCCAATATGACATCCCACACAGAGTACAATTACGTGTTACTGTGCAGTGCAACTGGACAGAAGGTACACACTGAAATATCTGAGCAGGCACATTGATCACCTGGACAGAGACTGGCTCATGGAACCTTACCAAAGATCCATGAAAACAGCAGGAAACATCAACCACAACAAGTTTATACAAAGACTAAGAACTTTCTCATGTCCTCTTTTGTTGTCTGTGTTCCTGATTGTTAGATCATAAATCACACCAAAACCCTGGCTGGGACAACAGATGTGACACTTGGAGCATTCAGGTTCTGCAAGGTGCTATTCACTCCTATTCCATGTACATATCAACATTTCCAGAGCTCATCTGAACATCCTTCTGCCTGAGCAATTCAGACAGGCTCCAAAAACGAAAGCCTTCAGTAATATTATTTTAAGAGGGGGGGAAATGAATAGAAGGAAAGGAAAGGGTTCTACAGTAAATGCACTGGATTTTCAGTATATTAAAAGGTTTCCTTGGTAGGTTCATATAGTTTTAATCTAAGCTGCTTGAGGACATACAATAAATCTAATAAAAAAACCCAACCAAACAACCCCAAAACACACTTCCTTGCAGAAAAGTGTGTGGATAGAAAAACCCAGTCTAAAAGTTAATTCCACAGCACAACATAAGAAGCCTATTTGCGAAGCTTAAAATAATCCATTCACCCAAAGCAAACTGGAATCACTTGGCCTGTTGCCATGAATTTCTGCAGAATCCAGAGTTTCATGTTCAATGTCTCCAGCCCTCAGGTCTGTAAGTTTTCCTTATAAGCTCAAAAAGAATATAAACCTACGTGATGCCACTTTGTCAAACACCTCTCCTGCTGCCACTGCTTTGAGCTCTTACAGGTGACAGAACAAAATTAATTTGGAAAGAGCACTAGAATTTCCCATTCCTTCAGTTCCATTATTACAGCAAACCAACAGGAAGCAAAGTCAGGCTGTGGGACTGAGACAAAGCAGGCACTAATGATGTTTGTCATTCACAAAAAGTAGAGTTCCAAGACTCCCATTGTTACAAAGGTGCTTGGAAAAGACAAAATAAGCCTCCCTCTGTTAGCTAAGGTGGACAAGACAGCCAGGCTGCTTATCTGTCTGTCTGTCCATCCACCTGTCCAAACACACTCAGCACCAACACCCTCTTTTCCCACCCCCAAATTCTTCCTTTATGCACATCTACAGTACTTAAAAGCATCCAGGTATGCTCAACAGCTCAGGAAACTGGTCAAGCTAATTAGTAGTCTAATTGCAGAAGAAAGCTAATTCATTTGTTAATTAGCAGTCTAGTTGTAAAGCAAACACAATATGTATTTAGCAACCACTCATCCTTTAAATACTGTAGAGAAAGAAGTGAGAACCCTTGGGGTGAGGGGAGTGAAAGGAGACACTTACTCTGTCTGATCAACCTTTTGTCTGCCACCAGAACATTTTCTGCATCTACAATGATAACCTTCCCATCTCTTGGCCCCACTGCAAAGTTGTCAAAGCTGACATCAAGGAGGTAGAGTGCAAATTCAAAGTCATTATTTGTCAGCTGCTCAGCTATTTCCATTAATTGCCAGGCCAGATCCACTCGTTTCTCCCATGGTGCATTGAAGTAACTCCACAGCTCCTCTCCCACGTAGTTGACAGCCACCATCCTTCCACATGCTCCCAGGTACTTTGCAAATGGCCAACCCTCGTCAGATGGAAAGCTCTGGATAAAAAAAATTAAAATTTTTATTAATACAAAATAGCTTAGGTTTTTTTTAAAACCTTTTCAATAAAACTTAGAAGAGAAACTGTAAATATCCATCAACACAATAATCCATATATTTCTAAGTTTTGAAGAGAAAGGAAAAACAATACAAAATGTATTTCTGTGACCATGAGGCTTTGCTGGATTAATCCAGGGAGAAAGTTGGATGACCTGAAACAATACATAGCCCATACCTAGCTTTCCATCTATACACACACTCACATATTTACACACACAATTTCACCAACCATCTTTTTCTCTTGGGGTTTTATCACACATCTGTTGGAATTTTTGCATTTGATCTTTTAATTAAAACTGGTTCTTTTAACAACCTAAAGAAAAAAAAAAACTACAAAGTGGCACCTCCTTCTCTCCACCACCATCCCTTCCATGTTCCCAGTTGATAGGATTCCTTTGAGGTTTCTTAATTTTCTAGTATACCTTAACAGTTTATCTCTTGATTAATTGCTACATATATACTGTGTGTTTATTACACACAACCACATCACATTTTTATCAACAGTAAAATCTGTCTCCAACACTACCTTTCTTGGAAGTTAACATAAGAGACTGAATAGAAATTACACACTACAAGAAATTACAAAAAAAGCCACAACACACCAGCATGGTTTTCCTAATTCAGTTGTGCTGAATGTGCTCTAGGACTTCAGTGTGAACAGACAGGCACTTGTAAGGTACCCTCCAAACTCCAGAGGAATGCTGGAGAGGAATGCTGTCGGCCCTCTATCTTTGTTCTGAAGGCCTGGAAAGGCACAGGACGGCCTTGAGGGGACCCGCGCTCCAAAAGGTGAAAGGAGTCTTCAGGGTTTTCGGTCTTCGGTATTGTTTATTAATTTTTATCTGCAATATCTTCTGTCAACCCGACAGAGGTCCGCACAGCAAGTCAGCCATGGGCACACTGACTGCCCTC
>WBNQ01052989.1:0-15215 GCA_013401375.1 Spizella passerina | reverse complement strand
ACTGCTGTGCTGAGTCCCCACAGAATGCGACAGGAAGAAACCACAAAAGCACTGATTTAAGAAACCCCAAATTTAGAGAAGTTAGCACTCTAAGAATATGATATACACCACTTTTAACTGCTGGGAGATACCACCAGGAGCCCATGCTCCTCCCTTCTATGGTGTCACCAGACACTACCCACGATCCATTCTGCAGCAATGACATAGCAAAGGTTTAACCACAGCTCAGGGAACAGCATGGTGGGGTTCAGGATGAATGAAAGTCTAGGATCTTCTGGAATCTACAATGGCAGAAAACATTTACTGTAACCCAGGGAAAGAGACTGGAAGGAAACACACCCTGTAGAACTAAACTACAAGACCATGCAGAGAAGAGGTGCCTAACATAACCAACTTTGTCTATGTGGTACACCTGAAGGATCTAAAATCATAACTAATATTCATTATTGACAATGTTTGCTATTTTAATGGCAAAAGCCAGGAAGTTTCTCTCAGGTGGCAAACCTTAGAGGACAATTTCTGGGTAAGTAACCATGTTTACCACTACAGAGAACCCCCTTTCTTGGCTGGGCAAAAGGACATCAGAGCCATATTGGTAACAGAATAGGTTGAAAGTTTTTGACATGTCTGCATGTCTGAACTTCAACTCTATTTTTATCACATATTCTACTCACATAAGCAAAACAGGCTGTGATAAATCCTGAGGATAATACAAAATAATTTGACAGGTTTGAGAGCAGTATGGTATTTTCAAGCAGTGAAACCATGTAACTCAGCAGAACTAAATCTCCCTCGTAACTAAATCTACCATGCAATAGTGAAGACATTATCTAGCCTCCAGGCTTATTTGCCTGCAGGATTCATGGCAATTAATGAAGGTAGAAAGAAGTACAGCCAAAGAGCCACCAGTTCAGCTCATGTCAAGTGTCACATTCCACAGTTAAGAGAGTTTTAGGATTGTTTTTTCACTTGTTTAGTGCTTAACAAAAAAACCTTCCAACAAGTGAAGCATGTGGTAATTCAGTCTTTCTTACTTATTCTGAACAGACTATATAACAGAAACATGGCTGTGGCATCAGTAAATGTCACCAAAGAGGGATTTCCTGTGCAGTTATCGTGACTGTATCCAGTTCTGGACCAAAACAAAACAAGAAGCAAACAGCTGTTGCCCATCAAATGAAATTATTTGTTTTACCTACATCATACAAACTTCTCTTTAAATGGGGGAGAAGTTACCTCATTACATTTCCTGATAAACACAAGCTTCACTAATTTCACCGACTGTCCATGAATTTTCATACTACTGCATTTTATCAGCACTCAATTCAATGATGCTTAAATATTTTTACTTAAATATTACTTTCGACCATCCCGCACCTTTTATTTTCCACAGTTGTCCTTTTCTTATGTTCCAGTCCTGCCCTGCTTATGGCTTTGCCTCCCTTTTCAAACACAAATGCAACCACAAAGAGTAGAACCTGGCAAGGAATTGGAAGCACAGGTGTCCCTCCCTCCCAGCCCACCAAGCACACTCAATTCCATCCCCTGCACGCCATGAGCAAAGCAAGGCTTGTTTTGCTGGGCTGGTGCTCCCTTGGATCAGCCTGATCCACACCACATCCCCACCTTGTGCCAGGAGGCACTGCTGGGAGGAACAGAGAAAGCCTCTCCAGCTGGGTGCAGAAGAGGGAAGGAGCTAAGAGGAAGTTTCCTTTCCAGCAGCAGCAGGGATTTATGGAATGGATTAAACTGATTTTCAAAGTGTTAGTGTTAGTCACTGATCTTCCAAACATATCTATTATGCTTCCTGCACTGTGTACACTGAATTTCATTGCAGACAAGAAATTCTAGGAGCAGTCTGGTTTATTCAGAAGTGCTCACCTTCATGTTACCAGCAGAATATCTGCATGCCATGCTGTAACAGATACATTTATAACGCTGTGGCAATAAAAACATCTTTTGACAACAGGAGTGCGGGGAATCCTGCCAAGGTCTGCACATGTACAAACAACATCTCTGCTTTGGCTCCCTTCCAACTGGCATGTAACAGCCACATCTACACTTCATTACCCAAGTCAGTAGCGGAAGAGGGGGATAAAAATATGTACAAGTGCCTCATTCAGTAGTTTTTATATTCACTTGGTGAATTTGACAAGAATATTAATTGAAGTGCAGATCTCTTGTCTTTGCAAGCAGTAGCTTGTAACTTTTTGTACTGTTCTATTTTGAAAGCTGTTTTCTAAGAGCAAATTGCAGCTAACTTGACAAGGATTTTTTGGTTCATGCATTAAAATTTTGAAAACAAATTTATATGATTAATGAACATGTATTCCATGAACAAGTTGCATTTAGAAACAAAAAGCTTCTTACATCACTGTCAAAAATCTGATTTCTGGGGAATACTACATAACTTCATTTTATGCTTTATTTTAGTAGTCCGCATATTTAATTAGATCATTTTGTACTTGAATATGCTATTTTCAGACTTTAAAACCTGCATTTGACAATCAAATTAAAAACTAAGCTCTTGTTCAAAACAAGAAGCAGCTGTTTGACAAATTTGATTCTGATGCACCCCCTCACATTTTATCCGTGAACATACACACAAAAGCCAGAGAAACCATAGACAATTAAACTTCATCTGTTTTAAAATAAGGTAATGCATATGAAAATCTAAAAACAGGTAGCTTAGTAAGATTCCTCTCATTAACATTGTTATCTTTTTTCAGTATTCAGAGAAATATGTATATCTTCTAACAGAAAGACGGAAAACAGTAAAGATGCCAAAAACTTCTGCTACCTCCATTCACAGTGACACACTCCCAAAACATATTTTGCTTGCTCTAATTAGTGTAGCTCCAAGATATCTCTCTAATCAAGGCTTAGAAACCTAAACAAACTCTGTCAAAGGCACAATGGACATGCTGTTCCTGAAAGAATCATACTGCATTTATACCTTTAAAAATACACTGTAGTCTCAGAAAAAATATTAAGAATTAACAGAGTGAATTTATCACTTCACTGAAGCACAAAACACACTATCAGTGCATTTGTCTTCCTCACTTCCATCTGTCTAAACCTGAGATTATACACAAATGTGCCAGTGCTTTTTGTTCAGAGCTGTGAATTAGATCAGGCAGTGAAGACTCACCAGCTTGCAGCTGATAAGGCCTATTGTATTCTGCAGTAACACAAATCCCCCTTGAATTAAACACTTAAAAGAATATTAGTTTATCATAATGAAGCATATAATTCATCCTCATAATCAAGACCAAAAAGCCAAACCAGTTTAAGTAACAACTGACATTTCTGCTGTTAAAAAACATGCTTTTCATTTTCAAAACTATTCCAGAAGATGCTCTATTTGTCACCTCTAGTGTTTGCATAAAGTGAGTTCCTGCTCAGAAAAAACACCTCAGACAAAAAACCTGCCCAAACAAAGCGCTGCATCTTTTATGTGAAGAAATTTTAAAAAACACACACAAACAGGGTGGGGACTTGTCTCCAAGGGACCCTGAGGAACTTCATGGCAAAATGACCCCTCCCTGACGCCTTCACTGCATCATCCTGCTGAACTGCAGGCACCAGCAGGCAGGGCAAGCAGAATTCAAATAACATGCTCCTCCTGAAATGGCAAATGAGTTCTCTCTCACAGTACTGCTGATTCCACAGTGTAAACAAAAGTAGCACTTGCATTAATCACCAAGGCAAATGAGCAAAGCTCTGGAGCCATGAAGAGCTGGAGAGCAGATTTACCATGATGTTTTTTGGATCAAAGGAGTTACAAGCACAGTCTAAACACAAGTGCCTCCTTTTGTCAGGAACTGATCTGCATTCTGGAAGATATGTATTCAAATGGTTTTCTGAATGCTCGTGAGTACAGTGGAAACCATGTAACTCCAACTACATGCCACAGCATTTGATATTTACCTAGAACTCCCACAGGGGTTATACACACATAGCCCACAGACACAGTGTGAACAGTGGATTTCACTGAGTGCTCCAGATACTGGTGTTCCCATTGAAACCATAGTTTTTAAATTTATTTGACTCTTCAAGTTTGACCACATTTCAACCAGTTACTATACACAATTCATGCCAACAAGAGGTTCACACCAGGCTTGACACACTACAGGACAAAAAATACACAAAATTCTAAATACTCAGTTGTTAAGATGAACACTTCAGCTGTAAAAGTTGTATTTCAAAACATAGCAGAGACATGCCTCTTTTCCAAATAAATTAATGAACAATGATTAAACTCAAGAGCCGTGATAAAGCAAATTTAGTATCATTATTGGTTGTCACCTGTTCAAATTGGTTTGTAGTTCATAGAAGTTTTTTTCAGATTAAATTTGCAACAGATGTAAATAACCACTGTGTATTTACTTCTAATCAGAAACGAGCCATCAAGGCACTATCAAGGAGTCCTAGCAGAGATGGCCTTATTTTTAAAGTTACTTTGCAAAATTGGAGTCCAAAACAAAGCTTCTATTATTTAATTCAGAGAAGTCAAACACAACTCCCTGTATACATCTGACATACCAGAACAACACTGGTATTGCAAGGTTTCTAATGTGGGGTAACAAACTTTCTTCTGCTATTGAAAACTGCAAGAGTGAGAATTTTTCAAGAGAATTTCTATTGAAGTCTATATAGTAACTTCCCAGCAGCCTTTAAGTTCAGACAGCCATTCATCATACTATACACCTCACAATAACTTCAAGAATTTCTAGACAATTTTAAAATATCCCTTATAATTCACCCTACATGTTTTCTACTCTAGGGAACTTTCACTATGAAAGAAGGATGAAAATAGTTTTGATAACTTAGGGAGCATAATTAAATATGACAGTTAACATGACAAGTACAAGCCAGTTCTGGTCTAATATGTGCAGTCATATGTCACTGCAAAAAAATGATTCTTCAGTTCTCAATAGAACCACATTAGAGGAATATTCTTGTAACATGAGGCCACTCACTTTTAATTCAACAAAGAACCAATTTTTCGTTCCTTTTAGAAAGGTTCACAATGGAAATTCAGTCCATTAAAATCCCAGTATCTGTAAGAGCCAGGACTTCAATAACACAAGTCCAGCCAAGGACATGTCAGGTAGTGCAGATATCACCTTAAATCCACTGCTTGTTTATGGCATCAGAATTATGGAACAAACACCAAATTCAGCAATGAAGACACTTTAAAGGGTACCAAGTATTAATACTGACTTGCCATTCTACACTGTACCAAGGTATTTAGAATAGAACTACAGAAAATAACTTATGATTAGAAGAGTGTGTATGGAACAAAATAGAAAAGAGGAATTTGCTCATTTACTTATGTATGGATCGGCAAAAATATTCTGTGGAACATTTGGCTAAATTGCTACTTTGAGTGAATTCTGTGCAAGAAATTGTTTCAAATTGATCAGTTAAAGTTATAATAGATGTTTACCAGATGTCAACTATTGCTCTTCCCGTAACAAAACCAAACATCAAGCCCAACAATGACATGGAGAGAAACCAGAAGAATTTTAGGTTATGTGGCAACAGACTGCTCATGCAGAGTAATTATACCAGGAATAGAGATTCAGCTGTTGGGTTTGTTTTGTTTTGCTTTTTCCCCACAAGGAATAACAATGATCAGAAGTTGTGAGAAAAATAAAGTCATTAAACTTAAGCACTCAGAAAGCTAAAACCATATCTGAGGGAGGGGCAATGATTTACACTGTCTATTAAAAATGCAGAAATACCACTATTTGGCACACAGAGGTTGGCATTTCTCTTAGAGAAATAAAAGTCCTTGAGACTTGTAATTTACATACAAGACACAAATGTTCACCATCATTCTTTGAAGAATGTTCATTTAAAGAGGTTGTTAAAAGCTAAAGCTTGAGACAAAGTTGCATTAATGCACTCAGGATTTAATTGATAGATACCTTCTACAGTTTGAAAAAAACTTCATTACAAGCAAGCATTTTATTTTAATTGCACAGTGTATGTGCAAATTCCAAGTTTACTTTGTGTAATGCCTATCTCATATTTTCCACAGCAGCTGGTGTGGGTCTGCGTTTTGGATTTGTGCTGGAAATGGCATTGGTAACTCAGGGATGTTCCAGTTATTGCTGAGCAGTGATCCCACAGAGCCAAGGCCTCTCCTGCTCCTCACACCCCAGCAGCACAGGGAGCTGGGAGGGGACACAGCCAGGAGAGCTGACCCCAGCTGATCCAAGGGACATTCCATTCCCTTCCCTTCCCTTCCCTTCCCTTCCCTTCCATTCCATATGGCATTGTGAGCAGCACATGAGGCTGGGGGAAGGAGGAGGAAGGAGGGGCACACACATGCAGAGTGACAGCATTTGTCTTCCCAAGTCACCATTCCATGTGATGGAGCCCTGCAATGGCTGAACACCTGCCTGCCCATGGGGATTGCTGAATGAATCCCTTCTTTGGCTTTGTTCTCCTTACTGAACTGTCTTGGTCTCACAACCCACAAGTTTTCTCGCTTCTCCCCCATCCCAGGGTGAGGGGAGGGAGCTGCGTGGGGCTGAGTTCCCAGCTGGGCTTAAACCACAGCACTGAAAACAAAGCAAACTCAACTGACATTTCCATATGGCACCACGCAATACTGTAAACCAACAGCACAGCCAACACAAAGGCACGACCGAGGGTTGCAAGACCAGCTTGAGATGCCCTTTGCCAAAACAACTTATAAACCCTGCATTTCAGTTTTGCCAGTACAGACGTAAACTGTCTTTTCATGTAAGCATAAGATCTTAGGAAAAACACAACCACCTTACTGAAAAACAACGTTCTTACCAAGAAACAACTTCTTATTTCAGCAGTCAAGCACCATTGTACTACCCCTAACACCAGGAACAAGGATTTGGGGCACTGTTTGCTCACGTTTAAGCAGAGAACACAACACCTGGCCACTGCAGGAGGAGTCATCACGGCGTGGCTGCACACCAGGGCTCACAGCACAGCCACAGGGGCACCACAGCAGCAGCCCAGGAACTGCATCCAAACTGCCAGGACACTGCCACAGCACCTCCAAAGAGGAAATCTGGAGCCTGACAGGCATCAGTGCAAAGCTCTATGAAAAATGAGCTATCACACATTTCAGTTCTATTAACAGTAAGTTTATATTCCAACTTGCAAGTGAAGATAAAAATTAACCAAGTTACTTGATAAAGTTGAATAATATCCACTATTTAAAATGTTGAAAATATTTCAAAACCTTTCTCCACTACATCTATTTTACAAGACAAACTAGAAGCTGGTGGTTTATAGAAAGTCAAAGGACAAGGATAAACCTGCTTACACCCAGAATGGCTCTCTGAACAGTCACACTGCACTCAGTCTCTAATCCAAGTTATTTTTTCAATTTTTCTATTTCTTCCTAAGGCAACTTCAGCTGACCTATCTTTGCAAGTGTTTGATGCACACCATCACCATATTCAGTGAGAAATAGGACGCCATGCATAGATCCTATCCTCCAGGTGATTCCCATTTAAACAGTGTTTATCATTCAATGAGTTGAAACAGCAGCAAGTTTTGTTCTTGCATTTGTCCAAATAAACTGTTCATGCCTATATGAAATACTGGTTTAGATGTAGCATTTTGATTACAAATCTGACCTTATTTTACTAAAAAGCATTCATCTTTTTTGAAGAAAACAACTATTAGGAGGGGAGATGAAAAAACCCAAACCTATCAGAAATTAAATATTTAGCATAGAAGTTCTTTGGCTCAAATGTGAATTCAGATGAAAATTGTGAGAGGATTTAATCAGTGAGAAGTTTAGCAAGATTCTACAGAAGAAAATTAGTATTTTAATATCAAAAAAAAAATCTTAAGTGTACTTGAACAATACTGCAGCTGTCATTCCATTTGCTTAACAAATTCAAATGGCAAAAGGGGCTGAATTCTTCCCTGAGTACACCTACACAATAAATAAGTGCAAACAAAGAAGGTTAACAAGAAAGTTATGAAAAAATACAAATCATGAGTTTGGATTACAACATGTAATTGTACTAAATGCGCAGTGTCATATTTTTGATACAAATCCCTGAACAGTAATATCATGCTATGGGTTAAAGCCCCACCTGAGAAATTCCCACAGCAGAAGCTGTAAATCACTTGTGATGATGCAGTTCATGAGCAACACCACTTCAGGAATAATCCATACTCTCACAGGCTTCAAGCTAAAATCCCAGTTTCTGATGAAAAACCTTACAATCCACAAACTGTTGGCTCTTGCAGACAACTACAGAGAATTTTCTACTATAAATGAAAGACCAAGCTGTAAGTTCCTACCAAATTGCCTATTTACATTTGTCTGTAGCACAATTAAGCAAAACAGAACTTGCATGCACTGTACACCAAGAGTTTAGACATCATCTCTGCTGTTATGAATGACAGTGCTCAGTCACTGTAGTGTTCCATGAAAGGCTCAAGGCAAAAACAAGCAGTATTTTCCCCTGTGCCCTCTTGGTGACAGACAGCATGAGTTAAATGCATTATTTTATTGACTGCTTTACTTTATATTAAAATCTGATTCTTCATACAACATCATGAAGGTTTCTTTTCTTGGAAGCGGCTGATTTTTAAAACAAGCCTACAAGTTTCATTCCAACAGCACTACCTGCCCTCATCAATACTGCAGAAACTACACCATAAAATGTCTTACAAATGTTATGTACAAACACAAACAACCTTCTCAGTAGTCAATTATAAATTCTAGAAAGTAACCACCTCTCAGAGTGGCTGGCATCTTGCTGTTGCAAGAGCTGCAGAACACAGAATTACCCATTCCTTAAATATTTCTCAGATGGAGACTAAACCTGGAGTACTATGGAATGGGAAGAGACCATAGAGATTCATGTACTTTAAATATTTCATTCCTAATTGAGAGAAGGGCTTCAAACCTCAAGTATCCAATACCAAAGTGAATTAACACTCTTTTGGACAAAACATTAGGAGTGTTTAGGCACACAAAGCTGGCCTGAACCCCCCCAGAAATACCGTCCAAGATATGCCAAAACATCAAAATTTACAAGACTCTATGAAACACTTTTGATCTGTTAAAAGGCAACAGACTTGCTTTACTTCTCCCTGAACTGCTAAAGGCTGCCTCACTTCCCACAAATTTGACCCACTCTGCTCTCCAGCTGCACCCTTGTTAAGATAAATGTTGAACAGAGGGCTCAAGTCCACCCTGATCTTCTTCTCTTCAACAGATTTGTTTGACAGTCTCAGGACTCATCCACAGTCCATCAAGAAGCTGAGAGGAATCAAGGCTCCTAATCAACCCACTGCCCTCCATCCATGATCCAGCCCATTACAGTCAATGCCACAAGTGTGCCATAGCCTTTGCCTGTAAAGAATTATGAAGAAACACAGCTGTTCTCTGGCCATCGAGGTCTACACTCAGTATGTTGGAACCACTGGTCAAAACCAAAAAAGTAAGTTGTATGAAACGCAGCCAAAACAAATCACTTCTCAAAGAATTTCCTGAATATACTCAGCGGAGCAAAAGCAGTTTTGATTTTCTTACTTAAGTGGAATTTCCTTACTCACTGTGCTCAGGAGGAACTTCACAGCAAAATGGGAGACTTAATGTACCCTCAAGTCTGCTTAGAAGCAAACTGGAAACACACTGAAAACAAAACTAAAGAGCTGTACATGGAGAGACTGAAGGGCAGAAAGCATACTACTGAAAAACATGTTTGTAATTAAGTTCATAAATTGATTTTCTAGAAATTAGTCAGTAGGCAAACTTTCTGGAGGGTAAAGCCTGCAGCGCTGCTTTTTGAGCAGTTCTTGGCCTCTCACTAGAGAAACAGCAGATGTTAATAGTAATCATGAGGTAATGTTTTCAAAACATATTTGCAAATATCATTTTAATCATACATTGGATAAAAGCAAGGACAGTTCAGTAGTTAGACAAAACAGTTCTGATTCCAAACCTACATGCTAAAAGCACACTTGTGAGTTCCCTTGATAATATTAAAAACCAAAATGCAAAGCTGTTCATCTAAACAGATACAGAACAGAAACAACAGAGTGGCGCCACAGAATAGAAGTTTCCTAAGCATTTTTCACCTAAAAATTTCTGTAACATATTAAAGCACAAATTTCAGGAGTGTGCACATAACCCGTCCCCATAATTAAAGACTACAGAACATGTAATCGCTGAAAAGAGAACACTGTTCATTTATCTGTCGGTCTATTTTCAGGCTACAAATACCAATCTCTAATTTCTACCAGCACTAACTATATTTAGTTCACATTAAGAACATGACATAGCACATGAGTCAGTTTCTGACAAGGAAAGCACAACAGCATCGCAGCACAGTCTCTACGCACTCCCTCCCAAACTAGAGCCTAAGAAATGAATCACGGGCACGCACTGCTGCCCGGCAACGTGTGAATAGCGGAACACGCTGACACCGAACACCAAAGGCACGAGTCAGCAGCGAGCATCAGCCTCCGGCACCGACCCGCTCGCTCCCGGGGCCCGCGGCCGCCGCTCGGTACCCGGCGGCACAGCGGGATGGGGATGGAGTTAAACCCTGAGGAGGACCGCAAATCAGGAAAACATACACTCTTCGAGGGAGGAAGGAAAGAGGAGAGCTGATCAGGCTGAGTGAGCTAAAGAAACACCTCCTGGCCGAGGCACGGACTGGGGATCCTCTGCTCAGCCCGCCCTGCCGGCACCTCCGCAGGAGAGTCAGTCACGGCACAGAGCCGGAGGCGGCCCCCGCGATCCGCCGGGGTTCGGGGCCGCTGCCCGGGAGCCCTCGGCGCCGCTCGCAGACACGGCGAGGGCAGGAAGGGCCGTTCCTGCGAGGGTCCCGCCGGGACGAGCACCGCCGGCCGCGCTTACCTGCAGCACCAGCGGCTCGGGGTTGAAGGCGAGGGTGATGAGCAGCTGCATGCGCTCCGAGTCCTTCAGGTTGCGCAGCAGGAAGCTGCCCGAGTCCTTGGTCTCGGCGTAGCGGCGCACCAGGCGGTCGAGCAGGCGCTGCGAGGGGCAGTGCACCAGGTCGGACCAGCCCTCCACGGCGCCGGGGGTGAGCAGCCGCACGTCGCCGTTCAGGCTGGCGAACTCGGTGGCGGGCAGCGCCTGCAGCAGGTCGCAGCGGCCCCTGCCGGTGGCGCGGCGGCAGATCTTGGTGTCGATGTCGGCGAGCTCCTGCGCCGAGCCCAGGCGCTTCAGCACGACGCGGCGGGAGCCCTCGCGGGGCTCCCCGTACCGCGCGAAGTACACGTTCTTCACGTTGAAGAAGTCCAGCAGGCGCAGGCGGCCCCAGCTCTCCAGCCGCAGCTGCCCGTTGAGGAACTTGCGGCACCAGCTGGTGCCCCAGCAGGCCGGGCACTTATTGAGCTGCAGGAAGCGCCGCTCCGACAGCTCGTTGCGCTGCAGCGAGGCCAGCAGCGAGTGCGTGTTCAGCACCAGCGCCGCCGCCAGGCTGCCCAGCACCGCCAGCTTCACGTAGCGGTACAGCCGCCCCAACTTCAGCGACACCAGCCGCAGCATCGTCCCGGGCCGCGCCGGGTCCCCCGCCCTCCGCCGAGCTCGCTGCCCGCCCCGGCCGCGCCGCGGCTCCGGCTCCAATAAACTCCCCGCCTCGCCGCCCGCCCGATAAAAGGCGGCCAAGTTACTGAGGGGCCGGCGGGGAGGGGGAGGGCAGGGGAGGGGGGGGCGGCGCCTGCAGCGCGCGGGCCCGGGCGGACCCGCCCCCGGGGAGGGGCTCGGGCTCCGCCGCCGCCGCCGCTCCCGAGCCCACCCCGCCCCGGGGGGCTCCTCCCCCGCCCACCGCTGGACACGCCCTCGGGGGCGGGGCCTAGCGCGAGCGCCGCTGGGCTCCAGCGGTTGGCTGCGCGTGACGCGGCGCAGTCGCGTGCGGCCCGCCCCCTTCCCACCCCATCTTGGGGGCGGGGCCGTCATGCGCGCGGGGGGCGGGGCGCGGCGCCCTTCCCGCCCCTCAGCCCCCGGCCCCGCCGGACTCTCGAGCCGCCGGGGGAGGGGGCGCGGGGTTGGCGCTGGCTGCCGCCATGTTGCCTGTGCCTCTCCGTGTCCGTGTCTGTCCGCTGTGCCCGCCCCCGCCCCGTCCGGGGCAGCAGCGCCCTCCCGATGCCCGCGGAAAGCGCCCTGCCCGAGGCCGGACCGGGACGGCCGCGCTGCCCCAGCAGTGTCCGCCACCCGCCGTGTCCCTGCCCGCCCCTCGAAGCGCAGCGCAGCGGGCGCGCGCCGCCCGCCCTCACGGGTCCCGGCGCGTCCCCGCCTGGTTTGGTGGTGCCGCGGGACGCGCTACACCTGATCCTGTGCAATGTGTTCAGCCTGTCCCCACGCCGGGGGAACAATCAGTGCTGAGGTGCAGTCCCCGTGTGAGGAACGTTCCGTGCTGTGAGGCTGCCCCCACAGCGTCCCCGGCAGTGCTGGCACCGGCACTGCCGCAGGCTAAGAGCCGTTCTGTCAAACTAACAACAGAGCAACAGAGATTAAGAAAAAGGGTGAAAGTCTTAAATCTCGTCTACACTATGCTCTCACAAGTTAAAGACAACCTTCATATTGTGAGAAGTAACTCACTTTATTACCTGTCCAGTCCCAAAAGTGCAGTAGGGATATGGTTGTTGAGAAAGAAGTGTAGCAGACTGCATAATTTCCAGTTATTTTAAATGCACTATACAAAACTTTGAGTGCTTAGTATCTAGAATATTGGACATACATTTGTCTTTTCATATTGGCATGTACTGATATGTCTATGTGCTGTGTTTTGACGTTGTCTAGTCTAAAGTATTTCTCTTACTGAGATTTTGTCACTGACTGGATCTGTTTCATCTGCCTTGTTAAATGCCGCTCCTAGGGTCAAAACATTCCATCAGCAAATTCTGCAGTCTACAAACCAGTGGGTTTCTGACAAATTCAGTATATACATAAATTTTTATAATTTCCCTTATTTCAAGTCTTCATTAGGGGATGCACTGCTTGATGCTATATCTCAAATAATCATAATTGATCTTGAAAGATGAACTGATTTTTTTTCCTGCATGGGAACTCCAAACTCACTAGCTAAACATGTTTGGTCTTTACATGTTGATAGTTGTTTATTTCATCAAACAATATCTAATCTGTATGTTATTAAATCACTAACAAATCCAAATATAACAAATATACTGAATTAATGTTTATTTTCTGCATTGCTTATTTCTCAAGATTTCTCATTTGCTCACTTATAGGGAAACAGCTTGATCCTTCTGAGTGCAAACAGAATATTTTAATCTTTACTAGATGAAAACATTTTAAAGTACAAAGAATCATTTAAATAGTTTAATACATTCTTTCAACAACAATGTAGTGTTTTTAAAGCATTTGACATTGCAAATTCATAAAAAAATAAATCTGTTTCTAAAGCTGTTTCTAAACAGATCAGAAAACTTGTTCTGTAGCTATTTCTGGTTTCACTGGCATTCACTGGAGACCACGGGGATTGTTTGTGAGGGATAAGGGAAAAGGTAGAGGCTGCCTTTCAACGTCTCTTTAACTTGGTTTCACAGATTTACAAACTCTGGGTAACGAAAAAAAGGAGAATGAAGGGAAAATACAACCATTTGAAAGACTAAATTGTGTGGAAAGAAAAGGTTAAGGCAGAGTTGGAAAGAAAAAGCAAAGGAGGGGAACCAACTGAGTAAAAGATGGTTAATTCTGAAAGGATGACAGGTATATCTTGTAGTGTTTAAAAGCCTGATTTGTGAATGATCCATTTCAAAGAGCAGGGGAATGCAAAATAAACTAGACAATGCATTATAATGCATGCATTTCCTGTCTTTCTAGAGTTGCCACTTCTGACTAGCCTTCAAAATCAACTACAGTAGTTTTCCTGTGAAGACTTCATTATATCTGGCAGTGTAAACCATCGAAGCCTGCAGTGACTGGGATGCAAACAGGCCAGCAGTGGAGTGCCAGTGCATGGTGTTCTCCAGGGTGCTGCAGGTTCTCACAAAGGGCTGGCCCACAGCACAGCAACAGGGTCTCAGTTTGCTGTGTGGTAGGAAGGGCCATTCCAACAATCACCTAATATTGCTGCCTCCATCTGGGGATTTTTGGCATCTCCCATAACAGTTGTGGGTTGTAGTTATGCACAGACCTTTTATACAATAGACAAAATATATTCCCAGTGTTTTCAGAGACATGGAGAGGCCTCATGGTGATCACAGACTCCACAGCTGCAGAGACCTCCTACACAACGTTAAATTATCCAGTATATTGATTTGAAAGAAGACTTGAATAGCTCCAGGCCTCCATAATGAGAAAGCAAACAACCACTCAGAATTTAAACAGTTTAGAAAGAAAAGATAATCCAGCAGCTCTATTGAAATGTCTGATAACAGACTCTGCCTTACTGGAGCACTTCACTCTGAGCTCTTGTTCCAAACTATGGAATAAGCAGCTGTTTGAAATGGCAGCTATCTCAAAATCCTTGCAGATACTGCAAAAGAGTTTGGAGTATGTGTTTTTCTTAATTGTCTAGACATTCCCACACTCAGTCACCAAATCCACCTTGCCACTTTCAAAATAGGGATCTTTGTCCCTTTAGCCAGGCAGGTCTGAAAGATGTGCTGGAAGAACAGTTCCAAGTTCTGCACCTTTATAACCCAGACTTTACATATTTACGTTCACACACATCAGACTAAGTGCATACACATAGTTCAGAAGCCTTGTGTCCCAGCAAGGGACATGGGTATGCCTGAGATTTCAGAATATTTTCCCTTTTTATGTTTGGAGAAGAGCCACAGGTTGGGACACTCAATATCCTCAGACATCTTCCAGATTTGATCCTTGTGGAGAAAGTGGAACATATCTGAAGGAATCTGGATATATGGCTGGGCTGTGTAAAGGATCTGTCCAACCAACCATCCATCACACTCAGAGGGACACTGTTAGCACTTCTCTGAGGATGTGTAGCACAACTTCTGCTCTGTACCTTCTGCAAATTGAAAATCTCATTTGTTATGTTGCGCCACTTACTGATGGCAAAATTAAATTAGTATTGTGCTTCTGGAAAAATAACGGGTAAAAGTCTAATAATCTTACAAGTGGAAGGGAGTGTCTTTCTTTAACCAATAAAAATTGGAGTCAAATAGGGTTTTAGTTTTCTGTGTACAATACTAATCTCCTTGCTTAGAGTGAAAGCAATAATGAAAAAAAA